>JAZHYW010007383.1:0-79659 GCA_037355805.1 Ixodes ricinus
CCGAGAAAACGGTCGTCATCGATCGTCGTCGGTGCTGTCGGCACCGACGCCGATCCCTCTCTAGGAGCAGTTGGACGCTACACTCCAGCAAAGCTTCTCCGCAGATGCCTTTCCAGTCGCGGCGGGCACAAGTACACTCGAGCGTGGTGGCAAGTTCACGTGGTCGGAGAGTACACGGACTGTAGCTGGCATGGCTGCCAAATTTTCTGATCCTCGGGCATTCCACGACGGGTTCCGCAGCCTCAACTCGTTGGCTTCCAGGTCGAGTGACGGCGCTGTACTGGCACCAGAAGTCCATTCCGAGTATAACGTCCCTCGCACAGTCCCGTAGAACGACGAACTTACCGAACACGTTCGCCGTGAATCTCGACATGAGCAATGCATCTTCCGACTGGCGTGATGAGATGTCCGCCGGCGGTGCGTATCGTATGGGCCATCCCACGGCGTTGTCGCTTTCGAAGGCGTTGGGAGAACCTCCCCGCTCAGGACGTAGTCTGCTCCGGTGTCGACGAGGCCGACGCGTCGTGACCGTCGATAAAGATGTTTAGGTTATTCTTCACCGTTGCAGGAGCGTCTTTTCGGTCTCTGGTGGCGTTTGAGTGGGGGCCCTCCGACGTTCGTGGAGGATCTTGGCGTCGGTCGTCTCCGGCAACTCCACCTCCAGGGGTTGCCGCGCCTGGTTCCCCGGCGAGGGTGAGGGGTGACAGGCTTTCACGTCGGGGTCGGTGCATCGGCGAAGCTGGACGTCGTGGCGACGGCGACCAGGACACTCGGCGGTACGCAGGCTCGGGGACTGAGGTCGTCGCGGGTACTCGTTGATCTCCCGAGGGCGTTCACCGCAACGGGCGCGCGGATCGTTCTGGGTGGAACCCGCGCAGCCCGAGTCGTTTGTATGGGCATCGGCGGTACACATGATCAGCTTCCCCGCAGTGGTAACACAGCGGGCGTCGGTCGGCCGTCCTCCAGACGTCTGTCTTCCTCGGCGCAGGTTGTTCTGGGCGAACGTGCGCCTGATCTTCCTGTCGTCGGGGGTACTGCGGCGTTCAGGCGTCTCTTCGGGGTGCCGCCGTGGCTTGGCGGGGAGCTGGCGGCGGGCGGCGGGCCATGGCGGCGTAGCTTAGCGTCGGCTCGATGGCTGCAGCCGCGGTGACAGGGGTATCCGGCAGGAACGCTCGCTGAACCCCGTCCCGAGCAGCCTCGGCAATGGAGAGTGAGCCGGGCGCTCGGCCTCCCGGACGACGTCGCAGGATAAGTTCGACGAATGCCCGGGGTGTCATGGGGCAGGTCGCAAGCGGACTGCGAAACCGCGCTGACGCCGAGGTAGTCTCTGGTAGTGGCTGGCCCGGGGCTTGCAGAGCACGCTCGATGTTGGTGGCCTCAGTGATGAAACCTTCGACGGTGGTAGGTGGGCTCCGCACAAGGCCACCGAAGATGTTTTCCTTCACGCCGCGCATCAAGACACGCAGCTTTTTATCTTCGGGAGCGGTTGGGTCGGCGCGATTCATCAGGTGGAGAACGTCTTCGACAAAGCTCGTGACGCTCTCGGTCGGCCCTTGGGTTCTCGCTCGCAGGAGTTCTTCGGCACGCTGTCGTCGGTGCTGGTTGGCAAAGGTGCGTCGCAGCTCGGCCTCGAATTCTTCCCACGACGAAATTGACGCTTCGTGGTTCTCAAACCAGGTGCGTGCCGTGCCTTCCAGAGCGAAGTAGACGTTCTGAAGGCACTGCTCCGGTGTCCATCGGTTATGGCGGGCCACTCGTTCGTAATGTTGAAGCCAATCTTCAACGTCCTCGTGGATCTCCCCGTGGAAAGGCGTCGGAGTCCGGGGTGCGACGGGCAGGTATACGACGGCAGAAGCGGCCGGGGTCTCCGACTGGTTGGCCATCGTCGTCGTCCTTGTTTGCCTGGTCCTGGGTGGCAAGGGTCCTAACTCCGGGGGTAGGCCAAGGTTCCGGCGACTTGATCGGAGCTCGGTCTGGTCTTCGTTGGGTTCTTGGGGGCTTGTGATCGGACTTGCACTGCGGGAACTCGGAGGGTACGCGGCAGGGGCATGCGTTACCCCGCACCTCCACCAAAATGTCACGAATGACAAGTGATGAGGTAGCGAAATAACTGAAGTAAACTGAAACGTTTAATGGGGCGAACTTGTGCCCAAAAATAAAAGGAAAAAGAAAGATAACAGCAGAGCGTCGCGGGCGTCGAAGGCGGCGAAGCAGCAGGAGTCGAACGCTGGGGCGAAACTGACTCCGCTCGCCATGCGGAGTCACTTATGTACCCTCGTGGGTTTCTGGATCATTCGGCGTAGAACTTTCGGTGCGTAGAACATTCGGAACTCGATCAGACGAGAATGTTCTCGAAATTACGAGAAGGCCAAGTTGAAAGAATAAATAAAAGCACAGTCCCCTGACTGGAATCGAACACTGGCTTTCTGCGTGAAAGGCAAGCGCGATAACCGTTAAGCCACGAGCGCGCTGCCTGCTTGGACAGCTGCGCTCGCGGCAATAGACCATTGCTGTCTTACCCAAGCATCAGGAGAGTGCAGGATTGGTGTTCCATGCGCCACCGCGCACGCCTTTCCTGTATAAATGATTGAGTAAATAACCAAGAAAGCATTGACGAACGCGCGTGCAAGATGCCATTTGTTTTAGGTTTTGCTTTGAAGAAGTTACTACTGCTGAGGCCAGCACGTACCGGCGCGTGGAACACCAATCATGCATTCTCGCTGATGCTGATGTAAGACAGCAATAGGTCTATTAATGTCCCGTTAAGCATGGAGAAATGAAAATTAAAATTTATCCTAGAAAGCCAGCATTTGCAAAATATTTGACGACATCATCAAAGAGTGATAGGATTCAATGAAGGACGCAAAAATCCCCAAAAGCTCAATTAAAAAAGAAAAGAAGAAAGTTCATCTGCTCACTACGTTTCAGCCAGTGTCGCGCCGTGCATTCAGGACAAGGTCGTTGTAGGCTCTTTATTTTAACAAAAGTATAAAAAAGAACAAGAAGAACTAAATTGACTTGGCCACCAATTGATGATTCTGATTAATAAGGAAACAGTGTTTTGAAAGTAAGTGAACATTAAAGAAAAAAAGAATTTGAGCGACTGTGATTACCAAAAGTCCTGCAACGCATGAAATACGGCAGTTAAGGAGAATTGTTAACGACCTATATCTCCAAAAAGCCTATAATACATAAAATGCCGTGTTCAAGAAGCTTTCGTTAGCCCTTCAGGTAGCACACATTAAAAGTCGTATTGAATGATAAAAACACCCATAGTTTTTATAAATTTCCCCACCAAATCTAGCGTGGGAAATGACCTCGTGCATAAATCGCTCTCTGTGACGTCAATTTCCCCGCTAAATTCAGCGGAGAAACTAAATCGATGTATAGGTCAAGTGACTTCAGGGCCCGTG
The DNA here is from genome assembly GCA_037355805.1 of Ixodes ricinus. Lineage (NCBI taxonomy): Eukaryota > Metazoa > Arthropoda > Arachnida > Ixodida > Ixodidae > Ixodes > Ixodes ricinus. The sequence goes on from JAZHYW010007383.1 coordinate 3,414, forward strand.
GCCTTAATTTTCTCGTTTAATTTGTTTGGAAGTGTACGGACGGACGGACGGACGGACCAATATTTTGGAACTGGGGTTTCGCTAAAAGGCACGTCATGATTTCAAATACAAAATTCAGCAAAAGATGACGGGATGCTGTACTTTCCTTCCCCTTACACAAGGCGACACGCTTCAGGGGTATACAGAAGAGACATAAACAAGCAGGACAGAGTTAACACCGCACTCTTCCGGAGAGATTCGCGTGTGGTTCCGTGTCCAGCCGTTTATTCCTCATCGACGCGACCGCCGCTCAGGACATATGTCCCCTACATTGCCTAAAACAGACTTATACGGTAGTAATTACAGTAATCAAGTACTCGTAATCAGTTACTTTTCGGGGTCATTTTCTAAATCATTTGAATACATTTATGAGAGAGTAATGACAAGAGTAATCTGATTAATTTAAAACTACTAAAATGACTCGCCGCTACCATTTTTCCCCGCTGAGTCTCCAACAGAGACGGTTGTTTCAAAATTTTGAAATTAATAAGGTAAGTAGCTTGTAATTCGGTGATTCTGATCCAATAATAGGCAGCACAAAAAAAAAACAGTCTTAAAAAATCTGTCGTTTTAAATTTCTTTTTAAAGTAATTGGAAAAGTAACGGTTACTTTCTTCTCAAATAACAACTCATCTATTGTAATAGTGAACTGGCAGAGTAATTGAAGTTTGCGATCAGACTACACTAATTTTCGAGTCGTAGCTTGTACAAGTCTGGACCTTTCTCCAAAAACGTCACCTCTACGGGAAGTGACAGCTTAAGAAAGGGGCATGCTGCTCGCCAATTTTCCGCGATCTTGCGCCATGTGCCCTTCTTATCGGGAAAGGCCGATATCTCACTGTCTGGGGAGCGAGATGATGTTCCCGGAAGTTACGCCCTGTTTCTCAAGCTGATAGTGATTAGAGTGGATTATAATGGATTGCAGTGGATCCGCAGAGCCGCTCTATGCAGGGACCCGCTGTTTGCAAGCAAGCACCGCGTTTAGCCGACACCAGATTCGGAGCACAGCGCGTGCGCAGACACCATCGTTTCGGAACAAGCGATGCGACTGCGCATGCGTAGTGCTGACAACAGCGCCACCACAGTGCCACGTGAGGCGTCACAAAGCACGATTGAGTCTACATATTCCGTTCGCCCTATGGTGCCTGAACGCGCCTCCAACTGGTGTGTTTTAGCGCGTCGAAAAAAGCGATCCCTCGATATTCGCCTCGGTAACGTCGTACGAGTGTCACGCTGACGCCAGTCGCGATCCTGGCGGCGTCCCAACAGCGGTTAGATGTGGCAGACGCCTGGTTCCGTTGCAGGTCGCCCTCAAGTGTGCCAGTCCACGGAACCTTCGGCAGCCGGGAAGTTGGGACGCCGTTACGATAGCGACCTCGCGTCCGCTCGTGCTTTTCGCCAGCATTTCTACGACCAACCGCCAGGATTGCGATGTGCGACAGGGTGACAGTCCGGCTTTGTGACGTCATTTGTTGCCACTGGGACCAGTTTTGATGTACAAGCAGCATAATCGAAAACGCGTTTTTTTTTTTTTTATATAGGGCAGCGTAGTCGGAGACAGTCGGACACACGTTTCAAGGAGGCGTATCTATGGGCTGACTGGGTGCGGTGGAAACGTGCTATAAGTGGCTACAGCTCAAGAAGGTTATAGGCGCTGGAAAGAAGGGCTGGGAGAAAGAAGCAGACGAAACGCTGGAGAGGATAGGGGGAAACCTCCTCTCTTCCAGAGTTCTGTAGTTCTGGCTGCCTTCACCTCCCGCCTCCTTCCCCTCGCCCTATCATGCGCCTTTCCTATGCTACGTTCTCACGTTCCCCGTTCATACCTACGCACAGAAAGCGGATCAGTGTGGTGGCATGGAGCCGGCTTTTTGGTGCGGAGAGCCCGTATACTTCCCACCGCATCGTTAGCTTAGGAGCCGTGATTCTCCGGCATCGTCTCACAACCGTGCAATACTGGCGCGCCACAACACCAAGACTCCACGCGTCTGTTTCTTTGCGGCGCGCTCTTGTCGAACTCAAGCGTTTTTTCCGCTTTGCGGGTCGAGTGAGCTGCACTGACAATGACGTAATGCGCAGGTCTCGTCTTCAGTGCGACACCGCCAACACGCTCTCAGTTCTTTCGACACCCCAACGCGCGTGCAAATGCATGCATGACGGATTCACGCCTGCGTATGCCCAAAACTAGGGAGCTTCATGTGCGCTTGCTAGGGTGATGCCACCCTTTGTAATACCACTCGCCTACAAACCAGCAGCCATTTTGGTTCTCGGCGATAATCCGTGGGGCTTATAACCCTCCCGGAAACAAGCACCTCATCTCACAAGTTGGGAGCAGCGTTGGTGGAACCCACGGAGGGGAGATTGGCATTTTCGCCCCTCGGATGTGGAGGACGATGGACACAAAGGCCACTTTCCGGCGCACGGGGAAACAATGAGGAACAAAATGGCGGCGGGAGAGGGTGTGGGAAAGGGAAACGGGCAGGCTGCATCACCTCTATGCGAAAGCGCACATGAAGGCACTCTACCCAAACCATCATGGGATTTTCGAGAGATAGATGACAATAGCCTGCAAGAAACCAGGAACACCCAGGTTACAGCTCAAAAAGTGTTCGTTTGAGAACTTGTCGTCGCATTTCACCTTCTCGCAAATACAGTGTGTTTCGCTTTTAACCGTGGCGTCAGGATGGAAGGAGAGAAAGGGAGAGGGGGGTGATCGCCCCTAGGGATTTTAGCCATATTTGAAAACAATTCGGAGAGAGGGGAGGGAAAAGTCTTCCCCCTTCTTTTGAACAGGCCTCGAAGTCACTGGTTATGAAGAGCATTTAAAGCAATGATGAGCACCCTGTTTCGGAGCCACAACCTCTACCTGCAATGGCGAAGGCTTGCTCATATTGAAGTAAGCCGATTCTTCTACCAGACAATCGCACAATAAAAGCAGCGACAAAACTGGGGTGCGATCTTCACGGATGTGCAGAAGAAGGAGGGTGAAACAGATTGTAGAGGGAGGAGAAAATATCAGTGGGTACACATATGGACGAGCTTCGGAGATGCGCTTGGAGTGGCTAAGGCCTCGTAGTTCGGACAGGAGCGTTTAATGCTGCTCGAGCGTACTGCTTTCACTTGTAACAGATTAAGCTGAAGAAACACACTGGCACAATGGCGCCATCTTTCAGAACACTTCTGACTGTCTAACCCCCAAAACGTACCTTCTGTAGAGAAAGAACGCCATGAACATGACTGCCTTCTTATAGAACCGTAAACGCCCCCCCCCCCCAAAAAAAAAAGGAACGAAATATTCGCAACACCACAGACCTTTCACGCAAGCCAAAATACATACAAGCATGAATTAAAGCCTGAGGCAATTCCGGATAAGGTCTCCAATTGCTAAAATCAGTAGTTCCACTGGAACAAAGGGGCGTAAGTAAAGAGTTTCAATTTTCTTTTTGTGTCAGTCAGGCGACGGCCATTGTTCAAAAACGTTTTTTCTTTTTTAAATAAAAATATTTGTACCCATTCACAACAGGAAAGAAGGTTTTGCAGTATTAGCGAGATCAAATCCACATCCTATGAGGAATCGTCACTCCTAACATTGCCCGAATTAGTTCCAAGCTGACGGCCAAGGAGTGGTGCGTAAGCTAATGCAAGATCATACACTAGGTCATAAGTACTCCAGCGCGCTACCCGACAGGTGGCGCCAGTCTGACGTTGTGTTCAGTAGGCAGCTTCTATTATATGACAGATTATATTATAGAGAGTGCTGGACTGCTCGATAAAGTCACGTGGTTTATCGGTCGTTGGTCGTCTGCAAACGCCTCCACCTTTCCGCCTCGCCACGCGACAACGCAGCGCACGCGCACTTGCGACCAATCATGGCAAGAGGCGTCCACCATTAAAATGCATACACTCCCCGTCGTTTGAGATGGAGGCCTTTCTACAACATATAATGCTCTTTGTCGCCGTACGCAGTCGGCAAGCGGTCTTAACGCAGTACTAGGTCCCAGCCGAACGCAAATGTGCGGACCAGCCTTAACGCAATCCGTCGCGCTCACACGCCCATGTCTGCACCAGCCCCCTGAGCGTACGCGGCAGCGAAAACCAATTTGGGGGCTTCACACGTGTTCGTCGGGGGCAGACGTTAGGTCGGGCGCTTCCCCGCCGACGTGTGCACCCGCCGTCGGATGTAGAGTTAATCGATGTGACCTCGTGTCGCGCGCTGCTCCGCTTCCGCCCCAAAGCCGAGAGACAATCCGGCAGGGGCGCTCACAACGAACTCGTTCGTTCGTTTCCCCGGCGCACCGTTACACGCGGCAGTCAGTCGCGGGGCGGAATGCTTCGCTGAAACAAGTCACCACGGGGCTATCTGGTTCAATTAGCGCCCGGCCTGTTTCCCGGAGATGGAGGATGTAGTTAATGCCGTTTTCACGGGGTTGCGAGTGCTGCTACTACAAAAAAATACGCGTGCGACGCCAGACCGGCCTTGAGCCGGTTTGTCGGTGAATGTGGCCATCTCTCGCGGCAGTTAAAATACCCGCAAGAGGGATATTGAGGTCACGTGACTGGGCTCCGGGGGGCCAAAAACTAAAGGGACCTATCGTACCAGGCCAATGACTGATGCCGTAAGTCCGCTGCTCGCTTCGGCTATACAAAGTCCAAATTTGTGCGCAGAAGAAAAAAAAAACAAGAAAAAAACCAGACGTGAACAGGCTTGCAATATAAGTTAAATGAGTCGCGTTCGTGTGCTTTAGGAAAACATATAAAGTCCTTTTTAGCAAAAATTGTATTAGGCCAAAAAAGAACAAAAAAACAGGCTTGGTACTTTCCTTCCCAGGAAGCCGGTCCTATGACCTGAAAATGTATCTTGCGGCTATTTTAATCAAGCCCTGAGAGAGTTGCACTTCCCAGCAGACCGTCCCAGAAGAGCAATGATGACGCAGTCGCTTCCCCCGACTTTCCCGAAAGGCCCTCTTTTGTCTTCTTAAGATTTCGGTTACATTCCCGATAATTGTATTTTAGTTGTAATTAGGTCAGACATGACTCAAGATATCATACAAGTATGGATGATCGAATCGTTTTGTCGAGCCAATGGGCAATGCAACGATTCGTGCACTTCAGCCGAATAATAGTGGGAGTTAATATATGCCCGTTCAAAATGAAGAGAAACCATTTTTTTTTTTTTTTTTGCATCCGTGCGCTAGATCGAATGTTAAAACAAGAAGCAAATTAAGGATTGTGGTACCTCTGAACGGTTACACAGCCTTTTGAGTCACGTGTACAGCGAAGTAAACCGGGGGGGGGGGGGGGGGGGCGCAGAGCTTCCTGTCCCGTATTCTGCACACCCAGCGGCATCCAGCTCACTCTGATTGCCGACTTCTCAAAATACGCTTCGCACACAGCAAGTACTGCTCACCCTGCCACCATCTCCCGAAGGTGGCGGCGATTGGTCGAGGTCGAGACAAGAGAGAAAGCGCAAGTGCAGGCTTGTTTCTGTTTATCGAACCAATCCAGTTCATTACGGGGACGGCAGCACCGCAGAGGGTTTGTGTTATTGGATTGCGCAACAAAAATCTTGGTGAAATTTCGGCAAGAATACCTTAACGTTTGATGAATTTATTCATGCTTAAAAGACATACTTTTTTGAGACGTAAAAATAAGTTGAGCAGGAGATTATATTATACAACTTGCTAACTTACAACCCCCCCCCCCCACGCTTTTTCCCGATGACCCCGTACCTTTGTTCCCGTGACCGCCATATGCGGATAAAAATCGTAAAATTATTTGTTTTTGCTTTCGCAATTACGTGGCAGAATTGCAGTATCTCGGAGGAAGCTGTGACGTGTTTTCTTTACTCGCGCAAAGATACACATGCTAAAAAATACAAGCTGCGAATTCTCTAACCGTTAAAACCGTTGTTTCGACCCATTTAATGTAATCACCTCGTAAAACCCTCCGATCCGCTCTTTATCTTCTTTCAAAGGACTTTATTGCCAGACAGCATATACAAAAAGCTTGAAGTATTGACGTGATAAAGCACATTTTTGGTGAATCAATCAATCAATCAATCAATCAATCAATCAATCAATCTATCTATCTATCTATCTATCTATCTATCTATCTATCTATCTATCTATCTATCTATCTATCTATCTATCTATCTATCTATCTGTCATCTCTCTCTCTCTCTCTCTCTCTCTCTATATATATATCTATATATATATCTAATCAATCAAGCAGACGGCAGGTCTTTAAATCGACCGCAATCAATTCGGTTTCTAACCTATCGCGTCAATCGACTCTGTGCAGCGCTGCCCATCAGATCGGTGCATTTTTCGTAAAATTTGCAAAGAGCGAACTTACCTGAGGCAAAAGTAACGAAAGATCAATCTAGCTCCTATCGAAATCGCAGCGACGCCACCGGTCTTCAAACAACACGGCGCCGTTTCGCACGGGAGACAAGAGTGCGCAATCGAACGCCGCCAATCGAACGAGCATACGGCGCCGAAAGCCGGCACATTAGTCAGATCAATCCTTTCGACTCATAAGTGCTTGCGTTCCGCAGGCGGCGAGAGTCGCAGAAACAATAACAGGCGCGGTAACAATCAATGAACTGCAGTTCCTTGTCTGTCTAAACGCCGGCTATCTCGGCGTCGTCTGCTCGTATCTGTCTGGTGGCTATCTGTCTAGTTGGCGTCGCGACTGCTATGCGCTATCTCTCTGTCTATCTTGTCTATACTGGCTGCCGTGTCTGTCTGTCTATCTATCTATCTGTCTGTCGTTTCCATGAGCTAAGCCTTCTATCTATCTATACTATCTATCCTCAGGTAAGTCTGCTCTATGCTAATCTTACTCAGATCTATGCTCCATCTGTGGGCTACTCTGCTCTCAGTCGTAGCTCGATCGGTCTAAGAAACTCGAATCTTCCGGTCGATCTATCTAGCTCTGCCGTCTCTCTCTGTCTATCTACTCTATCTATCTATCTATCTATCTCTATCTATCTATCTATATATATATATATATATATATATATATCCTATCCACTACTCCCATTATATATCCACTTCACTTACTCCCCTCTCATATATATATATATATATATATATATATATATGGCCAAGATAGCAGAAAGGCGGTTTAGGAAGGCATAAAAAATACTAAACGTTTCTTTCTGTTCATTTTGTTTTAATATGGGAAGAAGTAAGCCATACAACCTCAACAAAAGACTCGTGCAGAATAATATAAGCAGGGGATACGGTTATCATTCCTTTCAGATGTCGATCAAGCATCTTTTAGCATTTTAGTACATCTTTGTCGTTGAATTTGTTAATGTTGAAACTTCCTTGACTAATTAAGTGGGACCGACGTGGTAGCGGTTGACGTTGATACTTCTAAAATCATTGGTGCAAGAAAGAATCTCGACTCAAAGCTAATCACGGGGTTTGATGGAAATCCTAGTTTTCTCCTGAAAGGTTGTTGCATATTACGTCAGTCTTAAAGTATATGCTTTTATGTGTCACTCAAATCAATGTCTTTTCTTGCTGTGTGGAAGTTTTGCAGTTATTGAGTTTATGTTTAAAACGGGCAGACTCAACTGATGATACGAAAGCAGAAGCGGGTGTCACTGCTGTCATAGGTAACTTAGATTCTTGAGGGTTTATTTTCACGGGATTTTATAGCTTTTTTAGCATAATATTAACTCGGCTCAAACACGTTTTTGTGAAAGCACGATCGAAGAAGCCAAGACATTTTTCGCGGGTTTAATTATGTATTGAGACATGACAAAGGCGTTTGATTGGATACACGATTAATTACTCTCCTTCGAGGCCAAATATGCCTTAACCGCAGAGTACAACAAATATGTAGGAAGTTACTTGTCAGGTCGCCTAAACATTGTTCGTATTCAAGGAGCCGTGTCGACCGAAACGCCGCGGTATCTGGAGTTCTCAGATGAATAAATCTTGTTCCCACATTTAGGAACAAAAAAAAAAGATTTTGCTAGGAAACGTTTTGATAGTGTACAATTTTATATATTTATTTATATCTAAATAAAAAGCACATCATTCTAACAAAAAAGAAATCACCGAAACTATTTGCCGCTGTCAAAAACAGGAAATCGGTCGAATAAACAACGAATACTAAGAACCGCCTTTGTCAAAACAAAGAAATTGGTTGAAACTGAAGAAAACCTACCTCTGGATTTGCTTTTGCTCCAGCCAGGACCGTTCTTGTCAAAACCATCCCTGCTTAGGCTCAAACCAACGTTACTAGAACCACTCAGTTGGGAAACTGCCATAGAGTCTGCTCTGAAAAAGTGGCACCGATCCGTACTCGAGAACCGAGCTAATCACAACGCCACCATCTCTTTCGCAGCGGCCCCTCGAGGAACTGCATGTGACTTCTATTTAGGCTTTAATCGGCCATTTTGGGCCGAAACAGATATGGTTGAAGGAGCTGCAGGGTTGCCACCCCCGTCTCCCAAGCGGACGCGCCGCGGATTACCACCTAGGGTAAGATGCACCAAGGTCGGGACGCGCTACCTGAAATCACCGCTGAGGCATGGTTGTATGAAAACAATAGTAATTGTACTGCAAAACCTTGCGAAATAAAGATTTTAGAAAACATCACGCGCCCTTCATTTTGTACTAAATTCCAATAAAAGTTACTACAAAACAAGTTTTTTCCGTTGGTTTTCACGCAAAACATGCTTGCTAAAAGCTCAAGGTGACCGCAGTAAAGACAAATGATAAGGAGTGGCGCTGTTGTCGCATTTAGCTCGGTCTCGGTGGACGCGCGCCAGCGGCCCGGGTTTCAACGGTGAGTTTACCAACTGAGGGTTCTAGTAACGTTGGCTCAAACTCTTAAGTTTTCTTCAAATGCTTCACCTCCAAATTATCGTTTTTAGCGTCCGCCCGAAAGAAATCACATAACTACACACGATATGTAAAAAAATAAATCAATACCAGAACACAGCCGTGGATTCTTTATATATATATATATATATAAACACCAGAAAATGTCCGGTTTATTATAACTAGAGGTGTGCGAATCGTGAAATTTCAACTCGAATCGAATTCGACTTGAATAGTGCAGAACAATAAAAAAAAGTCGAACGTAAAAAAAAAAAAAACTGCATAGATGAAAAAACACACTCCGTGTTTATTTTCTTGCGGGGCATGCGGGACGAAAAGAAGTTCGCACGAATCAGATTTGAGCAGCCCCGTAGTAATATGCAGTACAGTCACAGCGATAGCGACAAGACACGGCGAAGTCGTTGGGTACCGGCGTCGCGTTCACGCACCGTGCGGTGCCTGAACAAAAGCGTCCGGAACAAAATAGTCATCTGAACATTTTGTTTCGAACCCTTTTCTTTCTTTTTTTGCTCCGGAGCGCGTGAAACCGCATCTCGCGGCACAAACTTTTGGCACTGACATTCCCAAAACAGATTTTGTTATCGCCTATTTATCTTTTTTTTTTTTGAGAGAGAGAGAGAGAGAGAGAGAGACAGAAAGCGCGTGCAGTGGCACCGGGTGTTGACCGGGTACTATACTTCGTTTCAGCTTGGGTCCAGACGCAGCCGATGCTACAAGCACGAGCGTGTGGCCTTGAACAGTGCCGCGACTGCTGCGAGCGTTGCGCGTTGGCGGGACAGCTGAAGCCCGGAGCTCGCGCTTGTAATCGGGCTGCGTCTGGCCCAAGCTGAAACGAAGTATATAGACCTTTCCAAAGAAAGGCCTCTGGCCGATGCCATCATGAGTGTTGTGCGTATGGCGCGTGATTTCCTCTCTTTCCGAAGCGACGAACACGCACGTGCGGATGCTGAAGACCGCACGCGGGACTGTGATTTTGTAAACATTAGAAAGGTCTATAGAGTATTCACTGGCGGACATAGCTGTGAGCGCGAATTCTGAGCGCGTGCTGATGGCGAGCTTCCACAGTTCTTTTGCAACGTGCAATCCGCACCATCAAGAGTGCCGGTCTTAGCAGCCTACTGATCTGAGCTCGTTCTGAGCATGCGCTCTAAACAGCCCCCACAAATATCGCGTCCAGTGAATACTTCCTATATAAAAATACGACGTTTAGAGCGGGTAGATTAAAGAGACACCGACCCCCCCCCCCCGCATTTTTTTTCGATTTTATGCTAGGCGTTTAAGTATGGTGTCGGAAGACTACCCAATCAGTATTTTGCTACAGAGTCACGTATATTTTCAACAAAGTAAAAAACAGAAACGGAACCGCCCGGGTGCCGATGACCTTAGCGACGCCACTGTCGCCAACCCCACGCGTCACGCGTGGATACGCCGCGTGCTGGTGAAACGGATGGATGTGGCTGATCCGAGACTTGTACGTAGTTCAACTACTCTACTCAAGTTACTGTAGTTTAACTACTTTTCTGAGTAGTTTAGTAACTTTCAATTTCATCTTTATTGTGGTAATTAGTAGTTTACTTTAATTACTTTTCTGGGCAACTTTTACTCAAATTACAAATTACTTTCGAATTTTAGCGGTTGTTTTGCCTATCAACAAACATTCCTACACAAAAGAGATAAGATGTTGGAAGATTAGCTGATATTTGCAAAAAGGGAAAAGCATGAGGCGTAGGAAGGGGGGGGAAGAAGAAAATGGTTTGGAAAGTCTGAAACCCCCAAAATTTTCACGAGCCCCCCCCCCCCCCCCCGCCACTGCAACAAACTGCTACGAGGCGCGGGGAGCGAACAGATACGACGCAAGAGAGGCCGAGTAACAGCGGGATTGGCGCCGAACACTCATTGGCGGATCCAAGGGGGGGGGGGGCGACGAGGGGCAGCCGCCCCCCCCCCCAAACGAGAGTCGACCTCCCCCTCCCCCTTCTCGGAGGGCAATTTTACATGGGTGTACCCCCCGGTGCACACGAAAGAATGGGAGAATAGTATCCTTACAAATTTTCCGCCCCCCCCCCCCAAAACGGAGTTCTGGATCCGCCCCTGCGAAGACTGGTGTTTCTTTGTGTCCCGAAGCTCAAGGAGACTTGACCCACTGGAAGAAAGGGCTGGTCCCCGCTTCTTCCCAACGCAGAAACTCTCGCCCACTACAGGAGGTGCACACACTGCATCCTTACTCAAAGGAGGCAACAAAGTGCAGCACCTGCTCTGAAGCTCATCTGGTGCTCCCGTAGTTTGTGCTCTACTCGAAGAATCGCGTACAAAAGGGCAACGCAAAGGGGACCTTTTTGCGTTGCCTTTCCTCCAAAAACTCAGAATATGCAGATCTTCAAAGATTCGAAGATTGTTCGAGAAACCTTATAATTCCCCCGACGTTTTTATATAAGAAATAACTAATAAGCAGTGTTGGTAAGTACTATAAGTACATGGTACTCAAAGTACTACTGTTTAGAAAACTTGCACTTTACTTGAAGCACATTATTTGAGCAAGTACTTGCACCTTCCGAAGAAAGTAAAACTCCCGATTTCAATGTACAGTACATTCCCGAATTTGAAGACAAAAAATGGCGTATCGTCGTGTGAAAACGCGCTCTTTCGAGACGTCATCTGGTCATTTCTTTGAGTGAATTAATGGCGGCAATAAGACCGATACAGATATGTGCCTTATAAGTGGATTGTGTCAAATAGCTCGTCAGCGAGAGTAAAACAACTACTCTGTGGCGACTTGACTTTATACAATATTTGCTGCCATTTCCGTAAAAAAACTGATGCACCTCCGATTACCCCTGGAGCAATGAATAACAGTTAAAAAAACACTGTATAGGGAATGAGACGGCATCATGAAAGATTGTGTTAAAAGTACTTGAACTTTACCTTGAGATATATTGTATTTATAGTACGTTACTTCAAGTACATTGCACCGAGTGTGCTTACTACTTTACTTGAAGTACATAACCTCCCATTTACTTTGTACTTTACTTCAAGTACTTTTTAGTTGTACTTTACGCAAGACTGGAAACAAGCAAACACTTTCTAAAAATCAAGCCCAGGCAGTGTTAAACCTCAAGGTAGAAATGACACAGTTGCAGTACATCATTGACCAAACAAACAAGTACAAACCAATGAGGCACGTAGAAGCAGAACCAGCTATTAAAGCATTTGTGTGAAAAAACAAGCCAATTCATATTTGGCTAGCACAATTTCGCTAACGGATCCAAACCTATGTAGTTTCTTTTTACCATAAAAAACATATATAAGTAACTTTTTACGGTAATTAGTAATTTCCTAAATTACTTTCCATTTGAGTTATTTCTACTCTACTCAAATTACTTTTGAGGTCAGTACTCAGTAACTTAACTGAATTACTTTTATTGAGTAACTTGTACACGTCTGGAATCAGGTGACATCTTGTGTCACCTATATAACCCTGGCACCTCACTCGACGCCCAAGGAGCGACCGGTTAGCGAAAGAGTCCGGCTCAGTGCATAGGGAAAATGAGGGAGAGGAGGAAACTAGAGCGCGGAGGAGACGTCCGAACGCCGAGATCCGATTTGAATGATTAGTGGGTAGATCTAAAGCTAGACGCCTCCGTCTCCACTGCACTCGTAGAACGCGTTCGAATGCGAGAGTCCAACGCCGGACGCCTGCGTTCCGCGTTCTAACACGTTCGACGATTGCGGTGGAGACAAAGGCAGCTAACTTTAGGTCTACCCACTATTCCTTCGAATCAGAGCTCGGCGTCCTCACGGCCCCGCGTGCTGTCGCCACAAATGGCCAACTGCAAGCGTAGGTACCAAGCGTGCGCTAAGTGCGAAGCGGTATAAACACTAAAATTCTAACGTCAACATACCACCATGATGTTAATGAAAAAGTGGTATATGCAGCAAAATGTAGGAGACCTTCGGAACGATGATGGTGAGGAAGGTTCAGTTAGATTCTAGGTTCAGTCAGCGCACCCCATGACGTCGGTGAGCTTGCCGTGGTGGCGACGGAAGCTTTGTTTCGCTGCCTTGGTCCGGGGCTCTGTCGACCCTGTCGTCACTTCCGAGTCATCTGACAACAAACCTCGCGACGGCCGTCACGGCTCTGCTCACCGTCGACTGGGCATTAGCGATGTGCTCATCGGTGACGACCATGACCTGGTATCACTCCTTGTTTCAGAAAACCTCAACGCGATTAGTACCTGCTGCTCGACTGTCATTACGGTCGTTGTATCTCGCCACGCAGCTGGGCACACAGCTTCGCACTTCGACAAGCGGTGTTGCCGTTGGAAGCAGTCGTCGTGCATCGCGAGAGCATCCGCGTGCTAGTCAAAAACCGGTCATTGTGAGGGTTCGTCGAGCCATCGCAACAAGCATCAACGCCATTTTTGTTTGGTTCCAGAATCGTGCGTGGAGCTTGTCTCACTTTGTGCGATCGAAACAAGCTATCAAGCACGAGCACATTGCATTAAACGATGGTCGCACTGCGCAAGCGCGCTTGCTCAACAGAGCCGTTGATAACCAAGCTCGCACTTTTGCTGAAACAGAGTACAAAGTGTGTCGAGTAATGCCGCAGTTAATCTAGTTACGCGACTTCCACTATGTGCCGCATAGGGTGATACGTGGTCACGCGTCACTTTGTCCTCCCGATCTGAGCTCGAAAAGCGACTGTTACGCGAACGGATGCTTTCTTCTTCCGCAAACATTGCAAAGGCAACAACGTCCAACTATCACGCACGCTCTGGCCAATGGGAGCGCGAGGTTTCCAGGGGGAGGAGTGTTACTGAAACTCGAACGGTCGTGTTCATGACCAGGATGCAGACTAGGACCTTTCGCCTTACTAGTACCGAGTTGCTTCTACCTAGTTACGTTTTGTTGGTAACGAGTAACCTAGTATAGTTACTTTTTTAGAAAAGGAAAGAGTAACGCGCTTGGTTACATTTGAGGATAAGTAACGAGTAACGGTATTTCGTTACTTTTGAGGAGTAACATGTACAACACCGTTTGCACAGCCTCGTCTTAATTCTAACCGGAGTATGCGTCTATTGCGACAAAGGCAGATGGGCAACCCGAAAAACAACTGAACAGTATGACGGTACAACAAAGTTTATCGCCGAACACGCCAGTCGAACTCACAGCTGCGAATGGCCTTCACTCAGCGAACAGAATAAGGTTGGTTGGTGGAACCCTCTAGAATCGTGTATAGACCGAATGTAAACCCGGAGGTTGCCAACACGGGAAGGCAACAGAACCCATTGTCAACTCGGAACTTTAGAGGCAGAGAGAACGAAAAAGAGAAAGGAACCCCAGATTCACCAGCTCTTCCTGAAGCACAACATTGCCGTTCTTTCGAGTGCGTCAGTAGAACGACTCTCCAGCGTCGCCAGAGATGTGCTTTGAAGAAAGCGGACGAACATAACGGATGAAAATTTTGAGAGGCAGCTACTGCTTAAGTGCAACGACTACTAAAAGGAAAGCAATAAACCATGAAAGAAAAGCAGTTGTGTATTTGGTCTTCAGCGTAACGAGAAAAGCAACTCCTCACTTTTGAGGTAAAGTAATGCGTTCTTTTCGAGAATCGGTAACGAGTAACATACTTAGTTACTTTTGAGCGAGTAACGAGTAACGATATTTAGTTACTCTTTTGGGGTAACTTGTACGTGCTTGTTAGGATGCCCCCTTAGAGCTGTTCGGAAGTGAAAAATGATTTTAACCAGCCGATCAACGGCTGGTTAAAATACTGAACATTTCCACACGGGTGTCTTTAGCCTGCTGCATTTACCGTAGAAAACCTTCTTAATGTCTAACTAAAAAAAATGAAAGCCGTTTACAACTTCCTGTAACGCCGAATTAGAGCCCAGCTCTTGAGGAGGAGGGGAAGGCACGGGGATTGGGGGGGGGGGTCACGTGGCCTTGGGGGGTCATCTGACCTCGGGAAGGGGGTCACGTGACCTGTGGGGGTCACGTGACCTGGAGGGCCACGCGACCTGGGGGGTCACGTGACCTCGGGGGTCACATGGCTGGGGGTCACGTGACTTCGGGGGTTGCAAGCAACTCAGGTTGCATGCAGCTCAGGTTGCATTCAACATGAGTTGCTTGCAATGCGTCATTGCATCGACATGCAACGCTGAGTTGCATGCAACTCACGTTGAATGCAACCTGAATTGCCTACAACGCGTGGTTGCGGCAACATGCAACGCTGAATTGCAGGCAACTCAGGTAACATGCAACACGTGGTTACGCCGACGGCGACGCCGCTCAAGCCGGAAACGGGCGCCTAAGAGCTGCGCTCTAAAAAATATGAGCCTAAAAGCACCATTGTCTCTTATATGTACCTAGAGGAAAAGCGGAAACCAACTGTCTCGTTGACGCTGCCATTCAACGATGGTACCACACACGCTAGGATATGCTCAATCTGCTTTTGGCTGTTCATCTAAAAAAAGACACTCTGTTACGTTTTTACTTAATGTTGCTCTAACTGTGAGCAGTGCCGTTAACCAAACGGGTTTCAGGGTTTTCCCCTTGTGCATAGGATCAAACTGGATCTTTAGGCTTAAACTTTGTTTCCTGAAACATATACCCATAAATTTTGAGCATGATAAATGTACCACCTGAAGGCACCTTTGTGAAAAAGTTCGATTGCACGAATTGGATACGCCTGAATCACGCTCGGAAACATCATGTATTTAAAGGCCCTGTCAAATGTTGGGCAGTTCTGTACTGTAATTTCTTTTTCTCCACTCCGGTCATGGTTTTAACTGGGAAATGTAATATTTGAAAATAAATAAATGAACAAGTATATTGAGTTTCTGTTGTGACTCCGAAAGTGCAAGTAAAAAAATGCAGGTTCCAACAATGAACTTCGTTAGAACTTCCTTTCTTACAGAAGGAAGTTTAAGGCTAATTTGCCTTCAGAATTGGTTTAGTACGCCAGTAGACGAGGCTGAACTAGTCCAATATGATAGGTCGAAAAGTTCTTTATTTTTTTCGAGTTTATTTTATTTTTACGTATTTATCGCCATTTTTTTGTCTCTCTCTGATTTGAAAACTTTTGAGACAGCACTGAAAGTGTGAGGACAGAGTAATGTCGTAATTTGAGCAGTACAACTCTTTGCCAAAGGGTTCTAAGAAGTTTGATGGCATGAAAATAAATGCCAAGTAACTTGCTCCAGCAGAATATTTCTAAAAAAAGGCTCGGCATACTGGATTTATTCAGACTACTTGCTCGACCAGGAAGGTTTACAACTTGTGATGGCAGCACATTGGAAAGCGCGGGAAAGTTTTTTTAAAGCGTATTTTGGCCTCACGCACATTCATTTGCCGTTTTCTTAATGCCTATTCTAAATTTTAAAATAATAAATAGCATGTTGGCAACAGCAAAACTCGCAGACTCCGAAAATGTATTTAATTCGGGTAAATAATAAAGAAAAAGAACATCGGTGAGTCTTATTAATCAATTGAAACAAGAAACCTTCCTAAACCTAGCTTTGATGTTATGTTGTATTTAATATAGAGGGGATTACGTTTTATAGATTTATGCACTCTAAATAAATTACCTGAAAACCTAACGTTCTTATTACGAGGTACGTACATACTCATTTATTACATTATTAAGTAACGGCAAAGTAATGTAAACTCAATAAAAAAATCACAAGAGTTCACAGGTATTACTTTTCGTTTGTGTAAGATTGTAACAAAAATAATTACGTTTCCGGCTCATTCGAATATGATATACAATGTAGTTCATACTTGTGTGCTTTGGGATCAGCAGTCAATGCGGTTAATTGGAAAAGACACGTAATTAAACTATCTTTGACATGCAAGGAGAGAAAATATGCAGGCGCGCTGGGCAGGAACCATCATGCCTAACGCATCAGACAAAAAAACAAAAAATACCGAACACGGATTTTTTTTTCGGGGTTTAGATTGATTTTTGATATTTTTGTGCATTTCTTTTTTCGACTAGCAGAGATAGATTAGGATATATATTACTTCACCTGATGTAGCATGCCTGATTAAGTGTTTTTTTCCTTGTTTTTGTTAGTAACTTTTAAAGATTAATAATGGCACATGAAACTAAATACTAAAATTCATTAAAGGCAAAATGATCCTTCCAGTGAAAGTGCATACTAATATCTCTCCTCAGGCTCTGTAAAATTCATAAGTAATTTTCATCTGCTGTCTAGTGCATGTCCCGGCTTGTTTGGCGTTAGAAGCGTGAAGCAAGCAAGTGTGGCTAAAATACTACTTTGAAGATTTTAAACTAATATATAATATATATATATATATATATATATATATTCGATTTTAAGAAAGAACCAAAATAGTAATGAAAATATTAAGGTACTGTAGTTACCGCTGTTTCAACGTAAAGCGCTAAATACACAAAAAAGTGCTATCATTATTCATCTCAAACAGTAGGAATATAAACGTATTAATTTATAAATGAATACAACGTAAAAGAACATTTGGCATTTATACATGAACTCTCCAATATCATTATTCACTGTTATTAATTCGAATGATCAGAAAATTGTTTTTTCGAAAGAAGACGCGCTCGATTAATGAGATAAGGTTGTAACAAAGGTTTTACCGAAAATTAGCCAATCTTTGTACGATTGTTCCATCTGTTCACATCTCCTCCAGCGGGCTGAGAGCCAATCATTAAAATTTAGAAAAGAAGACGAGCCATTCAGATGTCAATAAAATCTTGGCTCTTCCCATTGAGATCTTCTGAGTATGACTATTGTAGGCTAACAAATCCAGCTCGGACATTTTGCCTCCAAAAATATTTCATGCCCGTCGCGCGACGCTCTGCATTCTGTCAGCGCAATGCCCACGCAAACTGCACAATAGAAATTATAATAGATAAATGTTTTTCTTTTCTCTTGTTTTGCTAATGGTAGCTTCATTTCTGAGAGAACAAGCAACCACGTCTAAAACATGTTTCATTGTCTTATTCCTAATGATTTAAGCAGAAATCCATGTCATACGCGCGTTCCTAAGTGAAAACTTCCAGGTCCTTTTATGTCGGAGATCAAACCGCGGCAAGCATAGCGGCTGGCGCACTTTACGTTCATTCCAAAATATTCCCACTCTTCGTTCTCTACGCCTCCCTGAGTATGAAGAACCGTGAAAATATTAGTCTGCCAAACAGATTCCATGCTATGCTTCGTTCTACTTTTAGTCATGGTGCGTTCGATTCTACGAACGGATGGGCTCAATATTATAACGCCGAAAGCAGAACGTTAGGGTGTTCATGACTTCAGCGGCTAACAATCGGATTCCCACATCTTCGTCACGAGACCTTGTGAAGGAGAGACTGAAAGAAAACGTCAGCTTGTATCCTTAAAATTACGCGGCGAAAAAGAAGTTTCGCGGTCAGCGGCGTTGCGTGCGGCGATGCTTGGGCCCAACTTGGGCAGTGCTAGGTGTCAGTAAGCTTGTGTAAAATGGAAAAAAAAAAAAACATTCCTATTTATTATTGTTTTACGGCCCCTTTAACCCTTTAATGCAGCTTGTGGGAACTGAGATACGAACAATACACACGCGCTCGAACATCTTAACAACAAAGTTCCTTGGCGCAAGATATTATTTTAGCTCACAAGCATCTTTTTACCGAAATCGAAACTTCAATAAGCTACGATACAACTACTGTAGAAATTCGCAGCGCTTGCTCAGAAATATACCTTACTTTCATTCGACCATTACAAAAATCTTGACTGGGAGAAATGCCCGATTATACACCTTAAACCTGCATTTCAACCAATGCGGATCGTTGCCCTTGGCAGACGTTAAATGGGGGCCAGTTCTGAACTTACACTGCAAACCACAACCGACAATATTGCGTCCGGTGAATGCGCCTTACATTAGCCGACCTCGGAACAAAGTCAGCTCGTGTCCTTTTCGTAGTCATCGTTCTCTCCGCGGTCCCGGGCGAGGTTGCCTATTCTCGGTGACCCTTCCACGACTCGGACATGACGGGCGAAAAAGAGAGCCGAGGTGATTACGCCCGCCCTGATTCCAATCATCGGCTCGTCTTCCGTCCCGAGTGCCCGAGATGAAGAGACAGCCAGCGTCCGTCCCTGGCTCCCTCCGTCCACCGCTAAGCTGACAGTGCGGTTGGAACTAGGTGTTCAACGGACCAATCAACCGCTTTCTTTACATCACACGACGCCGCCCTCCGCGCTTGGATGTGGGCCACAACCTGATGACGTGCCGAAAGAGCTACTCATAACTGGTCCAGCTAGCACATAGCTTACATTGCACTGTCAGCTTCGAGGTGAACGGAGTACGTGGTACAAAGGCACTGGCGGGGGAGAGTCTTGTTAGAGGCGGCACGGGGAACCGGCAATCATTTTGCCGGCCAGCGAGTCCTCGGGCCAGCCCCATCGCCGGCCACGCTTACTCACCTAATGAACGTCGGCCTCGTGCTGCGAGCGAGCTTTCTGGCCGCTCCGGACAGTAGGCAATGTCCGGTCGAAGAGCCCACGCAAGCATCGCCGAAGCACGACCCCGTTGCCTGCCTCGCCCTGGCTAATAAGCACATTTGCAAATGTGGCCTCTGGACGCCGCCATCTTGCTTTTCTCGATGAAAAACAGCGCGAAAGACACAAGGACACAGAGGAGAGAATTACACACGCGGGACAAGGCGCTGTGTGGAATTCGGCGCCTTGTCCCGTGTGTGATTCTCCCCTCTGTGTCCTTGCGTTTTTGTTTGTTTTTCGTGCCGTTTTTTTCTTATGAACGTATATGCAAACTAACCCAACTGTTCATTCTAGTTGCTGCGCTTGTGTACAGATCGTCTGATAGTGAAGCCTAGCTGAACGGCTGGATGGATTGTATTGGTCTTACTCTTTGAATTGGGCGGTAGCTTGCGCTACCTATGGTCGTAGACAGCTTAAGGCACACTGGCGTGGCGGGTTCCGAGCTTTTTATTAGCACTCAGCAACAAACGGAATTTCAAACTCGGTGGATAAAAAGTCTGAAGAAAAAATCACGAAGCAGAAACCGTGAACGCAATAAGTGGCTCATTGCGTCCACGCCTTCTGCTTCGCCTAGCCATTCTTAAGCTGTTAATCACTATAACTTGGAACGATTCGCACCCTCCCCTGAAAGTTCGTTTGAAATTGCCGTTAGGAAAGGTGTTGGGGTGGGCTATTGAAAAAGGTCCATTGCGCTAAATTTAGCTAAATATAACGTGATTCCCGAGCTCACAATAAATATATATATAAAAAAGCACACTGCGCAGAAACACGCAGCAGATTTGGTCTGCGGACTTTATACGTAGCATTAATGTAAAGGGTTAATAAAAAAAAATAAAACTCTTTATCATTTTTTTTTGGCTCGCCTAAATGATCTTTTTTTTTTTTTTGGCGTCGCAGAAAGTGGAAGCTTGATGAGAACGTGACACTAGGGGTGGTGATAAAATGCGAAAGTTTGAGCGTATGACGTTACCGAGATCAAAAGAGAAAAAATAGAAACAAAATTTCTCAATGAGCCGACGTCCACCTAAGCCTAATATTCATCAAACTGAAATCTGAGCCCATCTGAAATCTAAGACCAGACGTTCATCAAACAGAAATCTGAGAAACAATTAGGTCAGCGCAGAAACTTTTCATCAGGAAAGAAAACAAGATGATATTTCTGGCTGACGCGTTTTCTCTCACCGAAATAAATGCTACGGGCACCCGCAGTCTCAAATTTTCATTTGGTAAAGGTTAGGTTTAGGTGGGCGTCGGCTGAAACTAATTCAAAACCGCTAGCGTCGCATTCTCAAGGGGTTTCAGCTTTCTGCAATCCATAGTGTATTCATGCGGGCCCTTAAAACCGGGTTTTATTTAGTCGACCTGACCCTGTAATTGTTATGAATGTTTTTTTTTTTTACGATCGTAAAAGAGAAGTACAAATTGCTAATGCGAGGGTTGTTTTCTTCTTTAAATTCCGGTAAACCGGGTAAAAAAAGACGGAGTGGTTATTTTTTTTTTAGTATATAAAGAATGTAAACGCATACTGTGACTACTTCTTCACATAACCGCCGCGCAGATTTAGACGGTAATTTGGACGTGGCACAAGTATTTAAACGCTCTTGGCCAAAAAAACGTCGCAGCCCCGGCCCTAGTCATTCCGTCACGAGATCAGCAAATCTGTCAGTAGCCACGTATATAGGCGTTCTTTCATGACTCCAATTCTCAAGCACTACCTGTCGGTTCTTCCCAAATATTATCGTATACAGTTTCCTCCGTACAAAATACACGTCTGTGCCGAGGGACGGTCTTGCCGACGCGTGATGGCCTGACCGGGAGCCCCTGCCGGCAACCTTATCTGGGGAGGGCAAAGGTAGGTCTGCGCTTCGTCATAACAACTGCCTTGTCCTGTGCGGTATTTGTGTTGAGAAGTAGGTAGACTATGCACCGAAGTTCCGCATATACTTCAACGCTATTTTCATTTCTGTTGTTGTTTTTTTGTTCTTTACGCAGTTCATCGCGTAATCCGAAGAAAAAAGCCGATCCTCGGGAGATGTACAGCGTTTTCTCCCGATATTTTTTAACTTTGTTTGGAGCCAAATCCAAGCGTCTATATTTTCCCGTCGAACGGGCGCTCGTCCCTGGAGTGCATCGTTGACCTGAAGCGCTTCACGCACACCGCGCGGCACTGTTAACGCGAACTAAAGGCGTCCATCTGGTTTTTTTGTTTCAGTTTTGTTTTTGTATTCTTATTTTTTGAAAGACTGTCATCAAAACTACAAATGTAGAGGAAAAATTGGTTTGTTATTAGTGGAAGAGACACTAATACTGACTGGCAAAATGCGGGGTCGGCCATATCCTTCAACAAATAAACTGCGAAGACACGCTAATGCTGTGTTCGTATGCTAACAGTGTCGCGCAATCCATCGTATGAAATGATACTCTCAAACATGCGTTCAGAAATTTTTTTCTTTTTCTAATCGATCTTTTCTCGGTATGTATCTGATGAAATTGGTGACGCAAAGTTTGGTCGAGTTTTACTAGGGCGAAAAGGTCGGAGTTCCCTAATGCATTTGGGTAAGGCAAACATGAGAGCTCGGCGAGAACACGCGACAAAGTGTCAGATGTGTGCGTCTCGGTGACGCCGCATTAAAACGTCGCGCTCCTCGCGGGCAATGCAAGACGACGCGCACGTAAGTCCGTTCACACCCTTGAGTTCAGAGCGACCGCTACAACTACGAACGAATGCAACCAGTTGGAAGGACGAGTTGCCGTGGCAACGAAGTGGAAACAGCCGTGCTCTTCCCAATGCAAGGAACTGAGCCGCGCCGAAATGTTTCGCTACGTCTGGGAACAACGAAACACGAGTCATAGGTCGAAGAGTTCGTCGAGCGCGTTGACATGCCGTCGTGGTTCCTACCGCACTATCTGCTGAACGAACAACACGGCGTCGGTGGTGATCGTCGACGTGGTCCGCGTGGTGGAAGTTCTGCGTTTCGCGTAGAGCGATTTCTTTGACCGCGAATTCTGTCGTGTCGCGATGATAAACCAAGACGTCCCAGAAGAGACTATTCATTTTCTCGTGCGGCAATGGCATGGGCGGTACCCTCAAGACAACAGGAACGCTCGTGCCAGCGTGTTTGTTTACCAATGAGCTCCAATGATCCTTTCGTAGTATTTGTGTCCTAGAATACACCCGGATTTCTTATTTTGCGTACTCCATACCGTGTTCTCAAGTTCAAGGTTCTACTGACGCATACTGTTTTTGAAGATATGTCTGAAGGATACAAATTCGTGCACGTTTCATCATCGAGAAAAGTGATTAGTGGTAGCATTTCTGAACGCTGCAACGTCTATGTGATCACGAATCGTAAATCTACGTTACTATATTGCTTCCAAATTATCATCGTCTTCTGGGATTGTAGAAAAAGCGTGTGGCGAGATTTGTGCTATTGTAAAGATGTGTTGCTATAGTCGTGATCGCCCTAGGTGGCGTACTGCATTCCTTTTTCTCATCCGTTTAGCCTTGCGAGCCCTATGTTGAACAAAATAAAAATCAATCAGAGATCAGCTATCGGCACTGTAGTGGTCTATTGTCTTTACAGATGCGAGTGGCAGCGCATCCCCTTGTATTAGAGGCACATCGGAACTATCTCACGGCACTGGAGAAGCGCCGCCGTGATGACGACCGCCATGTTCGCCAAGGATGCTGCGCTTGTTGCAGAGGTTGCAGGAGTGTGTACGCGCGGCGTAGAGCGGTTGTTTCAGCTTACTCGGGTCCGGCACAGGCAGTCGTAGCTAACGCGCTCGTTGCAGGTGTCTGAACCAGTCTCCAGGCACCTACACATGGGAAATAACGACATACTTCGAAGAACGCCGCCTGCTGTTTCAGAGCGATCCAGGAGGCGCTGCTGTCGACGCGTAAGTGATAAAGTACAAAAGAATAAAAATATACGTGTGCACGGGGTAGGAGAGGAATAGAAGTATTCCTAGGACTCCAAAGCACAGTGGACGCCAGGAGCCCATTTGCGTCGACTGCGTTGCGCTGCGTTGCAGTCGTGCAGCGCAGCGCCTCCCTATTAGTCTTAAAGAACTCGGTTGTCCTATGTGGTTTGATCACCTTGTCTACAGGTGCTTGCGCAGCGTTTTAGTGCAATACGTTCTTATTGCTTTTCTTTCTTCAGTTCCAACAAGGATGTAAAACATAATGTCTAAAATAAACTTCCAATAATGCTCTACACTACATTTCTTGTCTATGGTTCACAGTCGTTTGGGCGTCTACAGGTTGAAGGGCCGAGGGATTTGAAAGGACGAAGAATCAAAGTAGCTGAAGGAGTTTGAAGGGCTGAGGGTTTGAAGGGCTGAAAGGGTTTAAAGGCTGAGGGGTTTTGATGGGCTGAAGGGGTTTGAATGGGTGAGAGGGTCCCGAAACCCATCGGGGCTGAAGTGTTATATTTAATCAGGTGGAAGCGAATTTGGCGAGTCAACAAGCGCACAAGGTGAGCAAGGGGCAGACGAACGTGCATGCCGTATAGGCCTAGCTGCTTCTCTCGGCTAGGAGGCGCCTAGCGCCCGACGCGACCACGTAAGCCTGCGTCAAGCATAAAGCGCCGCTGCAGCTTTCAAACATGCACGAGACCGCTGTCCTTTACAAGAAGGCGTCAGAATCTGTTCACACGTGGTAACAGAACACCTGAAGAAACAAAGCAACTTAAATAAAAAAGACAGTTCATGTTGTCCTCTCAATACGATAAGATTTCTTTTCTGGATATTTTTGCTCGTGTCATCTTCTTTTTCACCAAACTTTATCGCTAAAGAAATTTTGCCAACTTTGCGTCCACACGCAACGTGAAAAAGTGCAATGACGGGCAACCCGAAACATGACCGAAGAAATATTCGATTTTACTCACCAGAGGTGCTGCTCAATTTTGAAAGCAACATGCTTTACAGCAACTTTGCACGGGCGCCGCCAACTTAGTACCACGTGACTTTACCGCCATAGTTGACCTCTGATTCTCGTCAAGTGCAGTGCATTTCTGCGGTGCACATCAGCCCACCATTAGTGGGGCACAATTTTATTGAAGTTAAACTAGCGTGGTTTTTCTATGTTCTTTTTAGGACATTGGCCTCAAGTTACTCATATTAATTCCTTCTTGAACCACCTGTAGCTCTTCCTTTTCATTATCGAATAGAATTGGGCTGAGAATGGGGTAAAAGCCAAAATGATTTGGCAGAATAATACATTATAATCAACTGTAATCCAGAGCTACGGAAATTTGCATTAGCCCATCGTAACGATCCGGTCATGTAGCGACGCCCAAGCTGCGTTTGCGTATGGATATAGTGAAAATAAACGGACCATGAAATAAATTTTACTGAGATACATTATTTTAAATTAGGACTTTACTAATCGCATATTGTTTGGGGCCAAAAGAAAATAAGTTCACGGATACGAAAACAAAGCCGCTTTTCCGTATGAAAACTTAAAAAATATAGCGGACTATATCTTACCTATTTTCTCTTCGAAAACACGCCGTCATTTTACTGCGATGCAGCCGCGGTGCCTAAGCACGTCAGCCGAACCCAGCTCAAACCTTGGACAAGGGCACTGCCTCACTCGGCCACATGCGCTCGTCAACTGCCAATTCGTTGGCGAATATTTGGATTCGCATTTGCGCCAATGCAGGCGTCGTGGCGGCATTTATCATCATTTGCGAATGCGAAGTTCCATGGCGTGCCTGGTAAGTTAAGTGCAAACTTGGAGTCATTGACATCCGATGCCAATTAGCACACCACGACCACGCGATTTCTCATTTCGCTTTTTGAGCTAAGGAGCTAAGGCAGGAGACGGAAAAGTTGAGAAATTATTTGAATTTTATGGTCTTTTTAACTAAACAATACTGAAATATTAAAGCTCTGTGACGGACAAAACGACTTTAGGCGCAGTGATGGAACGACTTTCTCGCATTTTTCTGATATGTAGCAGAGTAAGCAAGTTGGCGCAAATGGTGCAACAATCACATTAATGTAATCTGTGCGGATTATTTGAGAGAGAGCGAGAAGAGAGGTCAAGTGGCTGTGCCAGAGCAGACCAACGGTGTGTTAAACGCCGCGAAAATATTTACGAATATGCGATCATAATTCAGTTCATTTCTTTTGTGGCAGGCCTAGCTTAACGCGAAATCATAGCGCTCTGAATAAACGGACGTACCTACTAAACTTCCATAATATTTTCTTCTGCAGACGATCTTGTAGCGCTTTCAGAAACAAGCGAACCGACGACGCCCAGCGTAAGACGCGTAAATTAGACATACAGTTCGCGATTAACTAAAACCGTTCAAACTTATACCTTGATAGTACATTTATTGATGTGTTAAAATTATCGTTGTTGACGCCGTTCATGGCTTTTTCAATTAAGGAATCGATAAACTGAGATATCACTAAATACAAACAGTCCACACGAGCTTAGTGGCGCGTGTTTAGCGGATAGCGGTACGAGAACTAAACGTTGCCACTGCAGCGTTAGCGAGTTACCGTTGAGCAGAACCTGCCCGCTGGACGCACTGGTGCGCGTCCCATTGCAATGGTGGCCCGGAGGGCGCGCCGACCGGTGATGGTTCGGGAAATGGGTGCGGAAAAACAGTCTACGGTCGCTAGGTAGTTTAAGTAGACCGGTACGATAACTCTGATAATGGTACCCGATATCCCGCCGACGCCTTCGCGCATGCATCTCATTATTGTTCTTCAGCCAATGAGATTGTAGCATTGGACAATAGGAACGTCGGAGGACCAATCACGAGGTATAACGCGCGAACGTTTAAAAAGCCGCGCCCTGCGTTTCCTACGCTGTCAGTGACCATAGTGTAGAAGTAACTGGAGGAAAGGCGCAGCCGTCTCTCTTTGTAGGCGGTATCGGTACAACCGCACAACTCCATTAGGCGTCCCAACGCAGCGCTCTGACTGGCCGAGGAGAAAACGAGCTGCCCGTAAAGTGGTCACGCGAGAACAGATGCCTCTCATTCTCCGCTTCCCCGTAACCTGGCAAACGGTGAAGGCTTATACTGCCACCACGAGCCAATCGGCGGGGTCGGAACAAAGCGCGTGACGATTTTAAGCGTCGGAGTGCTCTCCTCCTGCAAATAGCTATCACGTGCTCGGCTCCCTCACTCTGATTGGTTCGAATGGGACCGCGTATTTCCCGCCCTTTGCCGAGTTATTTCGAAACAAAGTGTAGCCGCGCGTTCCCCGAGGGAACGCGGCCGCGAATCCCCAATCTCCGAATTGCAGGGCGTTCGTGCTCGCGTACGCACTCCGTTTTCCCCTTACAGGCTGGATCGCGACGGACGCTACGTGCGATCCCAGCCAATTCAGCACTGGGGAAACATCACGTGACTACACGTTCCCCGCGCATTTACGTGCCGCTCTCGAAGGTCACGTGTCACTCCCGCGACTCGGGATTCGCTTCTATGACTCTCTAGTCTCTGATATATCTCAAGAAACGCAGAGCGTTGAGCGACTTTCGGGCATGTTATCGTCGCTTCGGAACCACACAAACTAAGATATTAGCCAATAAGAACGCCCAAGAACTATTCCCGAAGCGAGACGCATAAACAATTAACATAATAACGTAACGTACTGTCCTATGTTCCTCAGAGTCATAGTCAGACTACTCATAACATCGTACCAAAAGTAGGGTATTGTATTCCCCTGCAGACGCGATGACTCCGCGGACGGCTCCTCGAGCATGTTGGAAGCATGCTTCCTTCGTACGTGCCGTTTGAGCATGTCTGCCGGCGGGTTTCGTACGCGTGACCACGACACACAAATGAAACGATCATCGGACAGTGTCTTGCAGACGGTGTGAGCTCTGCTTTGTAGGCTGTCCCTGACCGCAGCAGCTCCCTGTGCGGTCCATCCCGTATGTACGATGAAACGCGGAGTACGGTGTGTATACTGCGCGTGCCGTTGCCTGCTCCGGACATCGGGTGGCCATCATTTGTCCGTCTGATAATAAGCCCGCATGGTGGGCAATCGGTAATTAGCGGAACTGGATCCTGCCCGGCAGTGGCTGGGCATTCGGTCGCTCCGCGCTTGTTATTCACGCCCGTTCCTTCTCCACTTCGTAGACGGGCGCGTGGTAACCACCATCTATCGCGGCAGCGCACGCCCCTTTTTCCCGCAGTTTCGCAGCTTATGCATCGTGGGAAGGTTGCCAGAGGGGGAATCGGTTGCCGAATGCGTTCGTGCACGTAAAGCATTACTTGCGTCTAGTGACTGTTTTCGATCATGAAGAAACGGACTAATTACTCTCAAAATGAAGGAACAAGTAACGTGTTTTTGTTGGTTCTTGATGAGGCAGCGGGTAACGAGTTAGTTCTGGGGGAGAACGTGCGCAACGAAAGTATACCTAACTCACTCCAGCTCGCGCCTGCAATTTGCACGCCGAGAAAGCGCTAGGTGGACCATGAGAAGATGCGCACAACGGATGTTAATATATCTGCAGATATCGATGAATGCACGCGTTAAAAAGCAATAATTTATTAACGACTAGAAATATTGGAAGCGGCTGCTGCTTCACAAAAGGTACACATTTCCAGTAACGAGTAAAAAAGGCGTTACATCTGGGCAGAGGTAACGTTTTAGTCGCAGTGACGAGCAATGCACTTGGTTACTTTTCAAGTAAGTAACAAGTAGTGGTATTGATTTTATTTTTTTCGGCAACCTGGTAGTGCGGCGATTTAAGGGGGGCAATTACAACCGGGCATAACGGGTTCTATCCCACCCTGCCCGTTTCGATCTGGATGAGCATCGTATAACGGCGTGCGGTCGCGTGTCACTATATCAGCGTGGTGCACGTTAAGACCCAAGGCTAGCGGTTGTACTGCACTGGATCTGATGGTGTATTCAGATGGCGGACAAAGTAAGGGAACCACGTCTGCTGACCAGAGAAATGTGCGTATCACGTGACCTTGGCGTCATTACGGAGGAATCCGCCGGTCCGCGGTTGGTCCGCGGACCTGGCTCTAAATCTCATGGTTACCGTGGACCCAAGTGGGGCTGCGAGTCCCCGGACTCGTAGCTCTGGTTGCTGCTTTCACTCCACGTGTTACCAAACAAGATCAGCACCTCTCAAAGTTGTGACCTTGCGCCCATCGCTTTCGCTGCACTCCAAGCTAGAAAAGAACCCCGGGCAGCGCACGAGACGGTGGACTATAGCGTCTGGCCAATCTGCCAGGAAAGAAGACAAAGGTGTGAAGGGCCCCAGCGACAAAACGGCGTTCTTTCTACTTGTACTCGTAGAATATATTGTTCAACTGCAGTGCCTCCGGTACCACCAGTACCGAAACAACAATATAAGATGCCAACTCTTGCCTCAGCGAAGAAATGCAGTGGCTGCTTCTGCCGGTATGAGCCTTACATGGAAGGTGAGATCATTGAACGCTGGTTGATTCATGTGAAAACCGCGCAGTTTTATGCGTCGGGTTATATATGCCTTATATATCATAAAAAAAGTAAAACGTTGTTTCGAAAAGAATAAACGCATGTTCAGGATAGAAATTGAAAAGGTAAAACTAATGGATAAGTTACTGAGGACGAGTACTGTATGCGGAAATTCTACCGCAGTCTCCAGTTCGTAGGGCGCAAAAGCCTGTGCTTAAGCGGACATGCACAGAAACCTACCGAGAAGATGAGGATGCTTGTGCCTTGAGTAAACCAAATGCGATTTGATGACTCCTTGTTTTACGTTGACGAGGGTTCGCGATCCATTCAGTCGCGAAACAAGGGTGGCGATGTCTGGCATATTTATAGTTTTGCGCAGCACCGCTGGCTTTGAACCCAGCCATGACGACGCTCTGTATTTTTCGGCATTTGTTCGCTCAGGCATGTCGTGTTTTACTGAAATGCGAAGTAGACGCCGAGTGAAGCTGCTAACGTGTAGTAATTGTCAGTCACGTCTTGCATCGTTTTCACGCTCCATCAAGGCGACGGAGTTGGGATGAACATGTACAATCATATACGTTGCCTTGGGAAATATAAAGTCTTAAAGGGGCACTGAAAAGGAACGAAGCAAACAAAATGCTGCTCGAAGGGCATGCATATCAGTGTTAAACACGAGTGTTCAGTGACGAGATTGGTCTAGAGCGTCGGATAATGACGGCATCGAATTCTATTGGTAGGACTGGCTGAGTAGATGCACGGGACCTCTTCAGGATCCTCTCAAGCTTAGAACACCCGTAAATCGGTGGGGCGTTCGCGTATTCATTACTGGATGTTAATTTTAACAATTAGGAGAATCGCACATGGTTGTTCACGCTCTTGTCGTTTCGGTTCTCTACTGGTTCAGACCATATAGGACGTCATCAACAATTAAAAAATGTGCTAAATATTCTGAAATTCGTTTGCCTATCATGCTTAGAACACATTAAATGTCTCACTTATATTATTTTTAATGTGTCACTAAAGTACCACTCACTAGTAAAAACGAACGGAATGCAACTTAAAAAAAAATTTCCAAAAATACTTTGCAGGGTTTCTCTAAACACGAGTCGGAAACGAATTCAGGTGCTGGTTTGGTGGAATAACATACGGGAAGAGACGCGTGATAGTTGAGAAACAGGGAAGAAATAACTCAATAATGTCTTCTTGCTTTACAGATATCCTGCGAAACTGAGTTGGGATTTGTAGTGGCTGAGACGACAGAATCCTGAATTGACAAGGCTCACACACATCGCGTGCGGCAACAGGCCTCAGTGTGGAACCATTATGCTTGCCTGAGAAGTGCCCAAATAGAAACAAAAATTGGAGACGAATACTCAGCCTCCGGCTGAAAATTACCCATAGCCTGCCCAAAGTTTGAACGCACTGACGCATTCAATAAAACTACCCAAAGATTCGCGGCAAATATTTTTGATGAAGTGATAATGGTAATTCTAAAAGAATAATGACAGACCACATCGGAAAATTAAAGGAAAGCCGTTTGCTTCGGCGTCACATAGAAGTGTGTAATTAATTCAATGTCACCTAGACCATCCTAGAATAAATCGCTATGTATCCTAAACCGCCTAAATCCTAACGCTCCACAAGCGATAAACATGTTTAAAAAAGAAACTATCAATCTACAAAGTTCGACCGAATAAAAAATAATAATTTCCAGAGCGCAAGATATATAATCCTCTGATGAAGCGAAATAAAAAAAAATCTAAACACATTTACCATTTCTTCCGAAATAAAATGTATATTCCGCGTTTCACTACTATTTTTGATAACCATAAATGACAACACGTTTCGCGTTTTGTTACTTGCACCCATTTTAACATCTAGCTATGAGATTGCTTGCCTACGTATTATAATATCGCTTGGGGCTTTTAGGTCAATACTTTTGCCTTCTGTTTTTAATAAATTTTAAAATGCTGTTCCCCCTTTTTTTTTTTTTTTTTGCTGAGGTCGGTTTTTGTATTGAAATGTTAAAGCCTATTTTTCAATTTTGCAACAAAAAATGGCGTAAAACATCGTCGATTTTACGAGTTTTTTACATGCGGAATGGACGAAGACAGTAATTGTAAGAAATAGCATTTAAACGAATTCGGTTCTAATAAGTTGTCAAGTGTCAACTGCTACATAAAACACACTCAGGTAATGCCACTGTCTCACGGGCAGTTTCAACCATCATTAGACAACGATTGCTGGCATCTTCCAACTGTCATCGAGCTCCACTAGGATATCTGGAATTACCAGGTATTACACGGTACATACGCGTAACAACCCCATTTTTCAAACCCAGTTGCAGCCGATACAAAATCAAAACTGGTGTCACATTACTTTTTTTTAAGTGATGCAAACTACCTATATACACACTTTTATTCATTTTAGACGTTTAACACATAATATAATTCGCGTCTTTTTTTATTCTCAAAGTAAAGAAACGGTGATCAAAACGTTTAACACGAATGTAAACGAGAGAGACTTTACGAAAGTCTTATCGGCACCGACATCACAATGGCCGCGTTCTTCGAGCTTGGGCTTTCGCGACGTGCCGTGATCGTTTTAGCGACGCCTCTGGCCCCGAATTATACCTCTTTCGACAATATTTACTGGTACGATACTTTCTAGACACCTCCCCAATCTTCTGCAACAGTAATTGCTTCGCTGGAGCTGGCCATCGGGCCAATGCGGCGCACGCCGCAATCTTTAGCACTATTGAAGCGAACCCCACCAGTTAATTGAGGGAAGCCAGCTCAGTTCAACTTAATGATTGTTAGCGGCTCAATGACAGTTGGCGGCGCCGTGAAACACTGGCCGATCGCGATTGAGTCAACTGTCCTTGGCTCAATGACAGCTAACATCGCTCGTGTAACCTGAGTAGTTATATAAACAAACGCTGAAAGTGGACCGTAGGGAAAATAAAAAATACGACTTGTGCATCCAGTTGTTGCGCGAGCGGTTTGGCGCGATTGGTTCTTTCCGAGCTAGGCGATCCGCGGACCTGGCACGGACCTCGCTGGACCAGGCCTCGATAACCGTGGTACGACAGGTCCGCGGGCTTATATTATGACGTTTTCACGCGTGATACACAACGTTCATCAGGTCCGCGGGCTCGTCCCCAAACACGCTCCCGTGGTCCGCGGACCAGCTCTTGAGTTTTGCATGCTGTTTTCGCCTGGATCACGGCGAATTTCGAACCGCAGAAAATGTGACTTCACCGTTTTCGTAGGAACTTGTTTGGGGACATGTCCGCCGGGTAAAAATACATATTTATCTACAGCTAAGACACCAGACGCCCAACGGGGCTACCTAAACTTCTTCCTTTCTAAACAACCAGGCAATACACTTTATTATTATTAATATTATTATAGTTTGAGCGGACTGAAAAACTTGGAACTCGCACTCTCAAAAATATAATGTCTGTCAGTTCACTTCGGAACAAGGATGACAGCAGATCGCGGTTCTTCGGCAGGCAGCCACGTGGTTCTTGAACATGGCGACAATCACGGTTCTTCGGAACATGGCGACAGAAGATAAGTCAATCACGTTGTCACGTTTGACCGGGATCGCGCGCGAAATTAGGAAAGGTGGGACAAAAGGGCGAAATAAAAAAAAAATATGACCGAAGGTTGAATAGAAAGTTCAAATAAAAAAAACTAATTTAAGACTCTCAATACAGTTTTAGGTACACAGTTCCTGACTCAAGTCACCGTGGAGGTGGAGTAGGTGATCGCCGGCGGACTTCCCAGGAAACCTTGGCTGTCGGCCAAATCGGTTCCAGATGAATTTACCCGAGAGACTTCGGGAACAAGACAGGAGCTTACCGGGCGCTGGGGCGATGACAGCCGCCGGTGGAATCGCTTCGGGATAGAGCCGAAGTCGAACCGTCTAGTCCAGCAAAAATCTCTCGCACGCAGCATAGCTGTTCGGATCTCTCTTCTTCTCTGTTTTTTTGTTGTGTCTGTTTTCTTTCTTTTAGTTTCTTAAACCTGGCACACGTGTTCATGTCCATGCGCTCATTGCATTTTCAGATATAATCGTATTCGAAACTTCTCCATTCGCTGGAATCCTTCTCTCTTTTTTTTCCTTTTCATTGTAATCGTGCCTTTGAGGGGGGGGGGGGGGGGCACTGAACAAACAAAAGACAAAAAAAAAAAGAAGAGAACGCGGATATTTGCAATGCAATTCAAACTATTACAATGTAGTCCCTGCGTCTGGTTCCCAGCAGTCATGTGTAAAAATATTCAGACAAAAATATATAATAAAGTCTGCGTAATTGGTATCGCCGTACGTAACCTTTGGGCCTGGCCAAAGCCTTTTTGTTCCTTGTATTTTACCGGTCGTCCACCGTTGATCAAGGTGACCGTATACCTCCGTGTGTTAGATTTGCAGGCAATGGTCCTCCCACAACGGGTGGAGCGATAAAACAAAACAAAAAAACTTCATAACAGAACGTAGAAACGTCATGGAGGAGTCGAATAACTCCCTGGGAAGCAATTAGAACTATTGAGATGTATAAATTTTGTTCCAACATCCATGATAAATAGACACTTTTGGAAACAAAATATCGAAAATTGGGCTCATAACGCGATGTTTTTAAATCATGCATCAGCTTAATCTCATTAACGCATTAGCTTTGCTTGAGGCCGTCATTATGTCATTCAAAGGCTTCAGGAATCAATATTCTGCAAACACAAAATCAAAAATTAAAAACCCTCCCGCGAGAGCAATACAATTTTAGAAATTATTTTCTCCTCAAACTATGTAGTTCATTGATATCGAACATGTTAGTAGCATACAGGGGGTCTTCGTGTGTACTTTGCTCATGGCATTTAGTGTGACGACATCTGACCATTTTGCTCACAATGCTCCTTTTTTTATTTGGTCCTGTAGCACGGGAAAGAGCGTTTCCCTGCATGACCTCTTCTTTTGGCTTTAACTGTGATGCAATGGCTGCATTATGTTACCACACTATTTGTTTTAATTTTTATTTATTTCTAAAATATAAGAAAAGGCCTTATCTTTCACATCAGGCGGTTGCGTGATATCACACACTTCCGGTAGTAGGGCGGATGTTTCGGTCCTGAACAGAAACATCCGCGGTCACTTGAACCGGAAGTTTTGGTCTTGAAATCGGGACCCTCGAACCGGAAGTACCCGCGAGATTCGGACACTTCCGGTTCGGAACCGCGTGCAGAAGAAATGGGGCGTAGGGAAGCTGTCAAAAGAACTTCCTCTATTTATCTCGCATGTACGGTCGGCCAACGAACATGGGGAGACGCCATAAAAACACTCCCTTCCGCCGACACTCCATCCTCAGAGTAGAAAATATTTACACGTGTATTTGAGAAGATATCGTGTTGCGTTTATTATGTATAGGGATTGGGAATATACGCGTACAGGGTGTTTTCGTTTCGGCTGCACAAATTTCATTTTAAAAAAAGGCGTGAGAATTACAGTAATGCTGTTTGTGCTGCCATGGGGGCCATTATATGGGGGGATAATTTTCAAGATAAGTGAGATGATTATCTAGAGTCTATCGTTAACTTTTAATTAATAAAAATGGAAGACGTTTACAATCCCTGTAATGCCGAATTAGAGCGCAGCTCTTGAGGAGGAGGAGGGGAAGGTACGGAGAGGAGGCTATGTCCCTCATCCATCTCCTGCTTAACTCCCATTTAGGGGAAAGTTTTCCGCTGAATTTAGCGGGTAAATTTACCCACAATGCACCGCGCAGTTACGCCAACGCCGACGGCGACGGCGACACCGCTCAAGCCGGAAACGGGCGCCTAAGGGCTGCGCTCGAAAACAAACACTCGGTGCACATCAGAATCTTCCTGAGCGTCATTGAAAACCACTAGATCTGTCAAATTTAGAAAGATTCGGAGCGCGTGGGTGGTGCGCTAAAGATATCACTCGTGCAGCAGGCCTGGAGAACCGTCTTCTGTCGGGCAGAAAATTGGTTCCCAGTTTCCTTCTCGCCATTCCCTCTCGCGTTCTTCTCTCCTCCTCTCCCCAGAGGAGCGAGTCTTTGAGTTACTCTCCGAAAAAGGCTAGGCGAAGGGCCTATTTCTTTTTTAAGTAGCAACGAGGAATATATCTTTCCGGAAATATGTGTGGCCCCTGGCGTCTGCTTCACGCATCGTGACGTTGAGATGAATGACACGTGAAATTATCCAAGGAGCGAAGATAAAGTTGACGTTGGTTTAACAGTTCGTGATTTCAAAACGCAGAAAGGACGCAAGGAAAGCAAAACAGAGTACGTGATGACCTTCTTTTCCGTTCGCTTAATTTTTTCGCGTGTGTTCTGGGCTTCTAACGATAAGAAATATTGAATCGTGCCGCCGCCAGGATATACGAAACGTTCGAGCAGGCGCGAGCGTACATCTGAACATCGCCACGATTCCTCTCGTTGCAAGGTGTCCTGGGATTTTCCGGAAAAACCTTTTGAGGAAAGGTTTCCCCTTTATGGCTGATTGTCGGCCTTTATGGCTGTCGCTGCGAAAATGCGGATGATAAGCGTGAGGTTGTGCTCTCATGACGCGTATTTCCGCACCGCCAGAATTAGCGCCTGTTTTTCGAGTGGTAACTTTAGCGCAGCATCGCGGCTTCGCGCCACGCTCAAATCTTCCTTACATTTACTGATTGACAGGGTTTCGTGACTTCAGCAAGTTACTAATTGAAACCATGTGTTTATTTTCATCAAATTAAGAAGTCTATTAACAAACTTCCAGTTAATTATTCGACTTAATATGACGAATAGTTCATACATTACGTCGCCCGGGCCATAAAGCTCAACTTCACAAACCGCGTGTAGCTTTCACCGATTAAAAAAAAAAATATAATATATATATATATATATATATATATATATATATATATATATATATATATATATATATATATATATATATCATGTATATGCAAAGCCTCGGAAAACACAAAGTTTTTCGAGGATTTTCATAGCGTATCTTATAAAGGAAAAGTCAGGTTGGTGGCCTCTCCACGAGCGAGTGGGTGGGAATTGGGAGTTGGTCTGGAAGCATAGCGATAACTCTAAAGGCGATTTCGCATTCAAGGAACAATGGAAGAACGTTGTCCGTCAACGGGAGGTAAGCATGGCATGCTTCCGGCGAACCTGTCACATCGAGGCAACAGCGAGAGTCGGGAAGCAGGTTCTGGTTGCCAGAAACCAGTGTTGAAGGCGCTACCAAAAAAAGTAGTAACGAAATAAGTTACTCATTACTTGCAAATAACAGGAACCCGTTACCGTTACGGATAAAAAGTAACGCACGTTACTTCTGCGTTACTTTCTCAACGATGAATTAACACGTCTTGCTGTTTCGACGTTCGAGGTATGCATCAGCGCCATAGTTCAAGAAACATTATGTCCATGCACAATGCTGAACATAATTACTTTATCTTTTTTACGATTTCACCTAAATACGAAAAAATAATGCATTACTGGTAACGCTGTTACTTGTAAGTCGTTACCGCCAACACTGCCAGAAACCCATTTTCAAAAACTTGTTCTTCAAATGTCGCAGAACATTCATGTTACGCCCCACTGGCTGCGCGGCGGACACATAAGGAACACTTCGACATTTCGCGTTTGTTGTGTCGTTTGTGCGCGGCGTGGTGTCGCTGGGAATGGGCTCCCACAAAGTGTAGTTCCAGGGCCTGAAAAATACTGCGGAACGAAATTCAACAGCGATAGTAATTTAAGAGAAATCGGAAAGAAAAGAATTTTCCGCTCGTTATTTTGTTTAAATGCTCTTCGTTCACTGATGAAGCACTGAGACCTGAGCGGGGAAAATTAGATCGCTACCGTTCTTAAGATGTACGCCAGCGTAGAGAGCGGTTCCGCCATTTATGCAATGCCCGTTTCCAGTATAGAAAGGATTAGCACCAACTGCAGCCCCAGGCGTTTCACGTAACGCGGTGCTCGGCGGAGCTGCCATTGTTTAAAACCTTGGTAAACACTTACGCTACCCGTAAGATGACATACTGTGACAGCTGAGATGTGACGTCGGTGCCGCTAAGGTGTCGTTTCGGAGTACATGAACTGAATGAACGGCATGCGAGCGCGCCCCATAGAGTCCTCATAGGCGTTCAGTAATAAACCGTGTAACACACCGGACTTAAATTCCATATATCCTCTTGGAACCAACGCGGGTGTATTAAGTAGTAAGCATTTCGTGAACCCGTTAAACAATTTTATTGGACACAAACTAGGGCTGCCTCGTGGTAATTGAAAAAGCACTTCACAAATTGCGCGCCAAGCTTGAAGTGCAGGGAACGACGAAACTGCATGTGTATGCATGAACCGTTCCCTGTCGTTGGTGTGACTGCCTAAAGGTCTTACGCAATGTTATCGGACACAAACATACACCGCCTTGTGGTCACTTAAGAACACTTTAAAAAACCACGCACTCAAGTTTCAAGCGTGTAGATCCACCTAATTTCCTGCCCTTGGTTTCGCCGGCTTAAGACCCAGCTAGCTTTATTGGTTTTATCGCCCGACGATTTTTCTGGCATAATTAGCGAAAGCGCTTTGTTTTCATTGTGTTCATTATCAGCAGTCTCGTGTTTATGTTTCTACGTGCTCGTCATGGTGCCACGTGACGACGTATTGTCACGTGAAGTCTGAATGTCATGTGACGTCATGACATCACGTGACTCACGGTGTCACCTGACGTGATTAAGTCGGCTGGCGTCACTGTGCAACGTAACTTGACATGACAATGTCTCGTCATGGAGTCAGGTGACGCCAGGTAACAGGTGACGTGATGCTCGGTGTGACGTCAAAGTCGTGTCGAGCGCCGTGACGTCGATGTAGAATCTTTTGGGCGGAGTGCCGAATACGGCCCGCGTCGATGTGGAGCGCGGTAGACGGCGCGAAACCCGCGAAGTGTCCCACCAACTGCTATCGGAGTAAAACAAGTACCCGACGGCTCCGTCGCTACACCGATCGGCATAATAAATATTCTTCAAACTTGTTCCTTTGCCTTTCCGTCTGCTTTGTGATGGTTTAATTCCCTAAAACTAGACTTTTTAAACAACTTTTCGTGACCGGCAGCGGTCGTTTTCAAGCTCCAAGAATCAAATGCAATGATCGACAGCGGTCCTTTTCACGCTCCGACTACGGCATCACTCGCTTTCGGGAATGATTTTAAACTAGTTTCAAAGAGTAAGTAGGCAGGCTATTTTTATTATTCTAGCGACATGTGCGCTTTATCAAGCTGCTGATTCTTGCCCGAGAGGGGGGAATTATGACCACGAGAGAGGAATCATGACCTTGGGAACTGCTCCTCAGCACTCGATAATTCTAAACATATACTTATCTGCAGGTCTTTGCGTAATGCCTACTTTATTTCAGTTCAAATAATGTGTCATAGCCTAGTATACATTCCTTGAATGTATAGCATGCTAAGCCAAAGCGAAAAAACAGTGTTATTCTCAAGAATTTAAATTGCGTACGCAAATGCAGGCTGATATTCTGTAGTTCGAAGGACTAGAACTTGGAGTCACTGGTTCAACGCCGCAAGAAAAAAATATAGCCAGTAGAGTAAAAAACAAACAAAAAAAACGCGATATGCATAGCGCGCGTAACGCCGCAATCGTCACGAAAACCGGACACCGATTCTATGCCTGTTCATACAGAAACCAGTGACCGCGGTGATCGAACTCGGAATTTCTTGATTCTATAGAGCACGACCGACTTCCTCGCAGCCTGACAAGCAAACACCAGAAAATTAATAACAAACTCGTTCAAATCCTAAGCAAAGATGAAACGACGAGAAGAACCTTCTGCGACGGACAAGGAGAAACGGCAAAACCATAATACTTCCGGTGCAGAAAAAAAAAAAAGAATCTGGATATCCTCCATTACGGGTTGTGCCGTCGTGCGCAATCTTTCACCATCGCTCGCGAAATGAAACGATAGCTGTCCTTCGCAAAGTCCCTCAGAGATGGCGCCTCGGTGAGTAACCTTCATCAATGTGCCTAGATTAGAGAGTTTTTTGGTTTCGTTTTTTTCCCAAATGCTAGCCTCAGTGTCACGTGGTTTTGCGAGCCGCGTTTGCGATACGATCTGCGAGGAGTTGACCACCAAAGCGTTGGTCGTCTCCAATCTGCACCCGCTTTCCTCCTTGCCCCAAGACAACGCAACGCGCATGCGCACTCCTAACCAATCGACGCAGGAGGCGTCAGCCATTACATTGCAAACGCTTTCCACGGTTCTGGTCGCTTCCTCCCTTAACTCCAGGCTCTCTAATCTTCGTCTTGGGTTCGAATCACGGGCTCTACGCCTGATGAAGCAAAAAAATAAAATAAAAAAACCGAGACAGCTTAGACAGAGCGCGGAAGGAGAAAAGTAACTTCCGAATGGGAACGGAAGCGAAGACGACCTTTTCCTAAGACAGACGCGCGGAAGATAAGAACCCGGGAGGAGGGAGTCCATGTCGCTTCCAAACTCACTTTCTGTCGGCGAGAAATGACATTTTCCCTACTTTTTTCTTCCTCGGTTATTTTTCTCATTTTTCCTTTAAATTTTAGTTAGTCAGGTGTTGGCTCGGGTGATAGGGCTGATGGAGATTTTGTCGATAGCGGCGATGCGCTTCGTAATAATTTTTTTTAGATTTTCGTTCTGCTTTGTTTTCTAGTGTTGGGAACGTTGAACGTGAGCGCCGTGAATTGCCACAATCTTTCATAAAGGGTAAACGGAGAAATGGGTCGTCAGTTGAGACAAAAATCGGGTATGAAGTTATAGGGACACTGAAATAACGTACTT
Organism: Ixodes ricinus; assembly: GCA_037355805.1. Classification (NCBI taxonomy): domain Eukaryota; kingdom Metazoa; phylum Arthropoda; class Arachnida; order Ixodida; family Ixodidae; genus Ixodes; species Ixodes ricinus. The sequence goes on from JAZHYW010007383.1 coordinate 43,085, forward strand.
TATTTTGGTCGCTGTAGTTCGTGCGGCATTTAACGGTCCGATGTGGTCAAGAAATATAGTTCCGATTCGTAAAGTAATATGTCTATGATGAATATTTTTATATATAGTTAGTCTAACTGCTGGCTTAAGTTCAGTACGCTAGCGGGCATTGTTAGATAGAAACAAACACCTTACAGTACCCATGTTGAAACATTTGCAAGGTACACCTTTTCGAAATGTTGCAATTAACATGACAAAATGTTACAATCAATACTTGTCAATAAGACGTAGAGCCTTAGTCAATGCCGTAAAATCTTATAACGCACTTCAAAAACAATCTCAAAAGTTAGAATTTTGTTTTGCACTATTTTTTTACTAGAAAATTCTAGGTAAAAGTTTAACAATCGGGCTGACTTACGTCTCCAGGTGTTTTAAGTTCAGTTACTTAACAACGAAGTGTACCACAAATGTACTGAACTAAACATTAGGGTGGGCTAGTTAGTCACTCATAATGAACATATAGAGACTTAGCTCTTGTCCCGTCTTTGTGTCCATGTGCTTGTCTACTCTTAGCGCTATTCATGTTCATGCTACAGTCTCCAACAATCTGAAAAACCAGTTCGACGGCTCAGTTTTTGACGGATGCGTTGGTTTGCTTTTACCAGGCTTACATTGCTTGGGGTTACGGCTTAAAAGAACCTTCGTTCAAGTTCTAAAAAGAATTAAGTGTCTAAGGCAAACGTGTGCTTAGCACCGCCGCACCGCCGTGCTGTAAATCCGCGGGTTTGACGTTTCTGTCCACTAACAGGTAGTAGAGGCGCCAAAATATCATAAAGCAGCCCACGACCGGTATGCTGTGTAGACCCTAAAAGGACTGACGTCTGCTAAGAGGCGGAGCGTGGTCGCACTCGTGAGTAACCTCTCACTTTTTTTTTCTTTTTGTGTATGTTTTCTTTTTTATGCGCGGAAATTCGCGTTCATAATCGGCTTGAACGCCATATGGTACCCTCGTTACATGGGTCACTTTAACCGCGATTAAGTCACCCTTAACTGCAATTAAGCTCAACCACAGTCACCACACTATAGACGCTTTAAAACACGAGCCAGATCACAGCCGCCATTGCTGGCCTTCTCTTGTCTTACCGAGATACTGAGCCACCAAAACGAGTGTTGACGAGCCTCCACGGAGGCCAACGCTGAGGAGAAGGACATAGTACAGTCTAAAATGGCAATAACGTGGCCTGCTATGGTAATGATGAAGTGAAGTAAACGGAATAAGAGGATACAAAAACTGAAGGTCGGTTATGGCTGCGTCCGGACAGCTTTGGATGGGCGCTCAAAGAGCGAAAGCGCACATGCGACCATACGCTCGACTGCATACCCACCGAACGTTGTCCAAGGTGTTACAGTGTGGTAACTGTGGCTTGGCATAACTGCAGTCAAGGGTGACTCAACTGCGGTTAAAGGTGTCCGTGTAAAAAGGGTGAAGAATTGCTCCAGATTTGTAGTACATAAGAGACACACGCACGCACCGCAGTGTATAAGTATACTGGGGCGACGTCGAGAGGTTGCTTAGTTGGTATAATAATGTAGAAGCAGCGCAAACACACGGACGAAGCAGATGAGACACGCAAACAGAACGAACGCCATGAACGTTGGAACTGACGCAGGAAGCGCCTGACGTAAAAGAAATACACTGAAGTGACGCTGAGAGTTGGGTACCTTGGTGTACCTGGCATAATGTAGAAACCGCGTTTCAACACTTGTTACATTGTGTTACATTATGTACACCACGCGGTTTCTTCGCTATAATCAACAAACGTCAACTAGCCCAGCGTTCAACGTTACTTCAATTTATTTGTAAAATCGGGCCCTTCCTGTGCCAGTTCTAACGCTCGTTCGTCCTGTTTGCGTGTTTCTTCCACTCCCTCCGTGTATTTTGTTTTTTGTTTTTTGGCACTGTTTCTACATTATGATTAAACAAGTATCACGGCCGCTCTATCAAAAACAAGGTACGGCCCGCAACTTCGCGCCGCCGTACGCGAGCGGAGGCGAGATGGATCAGTTCACACTACTGACCGCGTTGGCGCTAGTAGTCGTGTAAGCTCCGCGCAATTCCGGGCATGCACGCGCGCTGCTGAGCAGCAGAGGAGAGATAACGTTGATATATTAAAGCGCAAAACGACGAGGCAGGAAATACGAGGGAGACGGGAAAAAGCGCTAACTGACAACTGACGTTTAACACTCCCGAAAAGAAGAAAGAAGTTCCGGATGTTATCGAAACACAGAAGAAAAAGAAATCCCTCAAAAGCATCTGTTATACGTAAAGAGATTATACGCCACGCAACAAACCAACCGGCGCCGGTGATGGACCGCTGGGAGCGCAACCACCCCGGCAGCTGACATTATTTAGCTGTCATGGACCGGTAAGACTGGTAGCGCCGCGGTGGTGGCCTGCTGCAACTAGGCGCGTCTCGCCGTTTGCGGCGCATGTGGCAACGTTTATAGATACTTCTCCAGTTCCCGAACTGCCCCTCTCCAGGCGGGCGCGACCAATCCCTAGGGACTGCGAGGGCGCTGCGATCGAAGCTTGCGCGTGTGTGCCGGCCAGGCCAGCTCCGGTTACGTGGTTGGGCTTGCATTTTCGCTCGCTGTTCGCGCTGTTTGTTACGTGATCTGTTGGTTTTCTGCCCTTCGAGTGTGTGATTGCTTTCGACGGTTTGTGATACGACGTTCGTTGTGACGTGACGTATGCACTTTTTCGCACGCAAAAAGTGCCAAAAAAACGATAGTGCCATAAGGGCCCAAAGAGAAAGGAAAAAGGCCAAGCTTGTATAGTGGAGCTTTAACTGTAACAGGCTTTGTTTTGCGCGTGATTTGAAGCCCTTTTTTATTTTTTGCGAGTTAGCAAAATAAAAATTGATTGTGTTACGGCTTGTTTAATGTGTTGTGAATGAGCAGTTTCTGTAGATACTTTACTAAATTGCAAGTTGAGCAAATCTTCTAAAATAGCATAGGTAAGATCGATATATTTTGTAAGACAAAAAAGAAAAAAATGCCCAGGACGGCGCGATTGCGACGCGCAGCTTTTTTTTTTCGCGACATTAAATCACTACGTGCGTTCTGTGAATATATGGAATAAATTCATACCGACCGCGCGAACGATCCTCGTCTCGCTCGTTTTTATTGACGACGTGAGGCAACCAAGCATAGTGACAACCGCTGCGGGCCAAGGCTGAACCGCTTGCACGTACGTATTATTTTCGGTGTTACATGATTTGCAAGTTACCTTCTGTTCAAAAACGACCGAAATTAAAATAATAGCGCGTTACTCGCGAAATCAGCTGAGATCCCGGGCTGCAGTCCGCGTGCTGAACATTGCGCGCAAGGGAGCGGCGATCGTCCTGATGGCGCAACCTTCGACCGCAGCGCTGCGGTGGCGGGGACCGCGCCGGGCCGCCTCCTCCCCACAGGCGCGCCGAGGAGATACGGAACTGGAGAAGTATCTATAAACGTTGGCATGTGGCGGGCCGCACTTCGTTTCAGATCGAGCGGCCGTGCAAGGCAAGTATACGGGTAGAAATCCCGGGAGAGGAGAAGACGGGAGATCGCGTGGACGTCAGTACACCAATCTGTGGTTATAGAACTTTCCAATAATCACCGTCTGCGCGCTGCCATCTTTTTTCCTGGACTGTGGAACTCGTTCTGAACATAGGCGGTAGCTCTCTTCCACGAAATACGAGACGCCGCGGTGATAAGTTCCGAGGTGATAAGCTCTGGAAAGGTCTATAATGGTTATAGTGTAGACACAAGGCTAGCTGCCATTGTCTACGATACCCTCACGCCCTCTCGTCTCATCCTCTCCCTCAGTTTCTACACTCATACGGTTTTGAAGGTCGATTGCCCTTAGCGCACCGCGTGCTATACGGAGAGCAAGTCATCTGCTTTGTGCGCAGGAGTTCCTGATGACGTCAGAAAGACGCCGAGCTCTGATTGGCGAGGATAGCTCAAGGATAGTGCGTAGACCTCAAGACAGATTGCTTTGAGGTCTACCCACTATCCTTCAATCAGAGCCAATCAGAGCTCGGCGCCCTTCTGACGTCATTACAACCCCTGCAAAAGAAGCAGACGAACTTGCGCTCCGCGTTGCTAATCCCCCAGATGCGCCCACGCGCTTTTGTTTCTCCCCGACCTCAACCAATCACGACGCCGGCCTGGCCGCTTCGTCATGGCCCGTTCGAAGCATGTTCTCAATGTTGCCTTTTTAATGGCGTGCCCCTCTTGCGTGCCGAAGCGCCAAAGACGAATTTTGGAACACTTGGTCCCTCTGCACACGTTAGCAAGCGCGGCCTCCGCGCACCGCCATCTTGCTCGCTTGGGGTGCGCTCGGGCGCGGCCATAATCTAATTAAGACGCCATAATCAGATTAACACCGCGCCCAAGCGCACTCCAAGCGAGCAAGATGGCGGCGCCCGGAAGCCGTACTTGCAAGCGTGTTATGCTCGTGATCTCACGCAAGACCAAAAGAAGAACGCTAGTGTACTCATTTTGTTTCTCTTCTTTCTTTGTACTTTTTATACCATATTTTTATGTTTTCCTTCCCCGACTTTCCACATCGTCGCGTGGCAGAAAAAGCACGTGCGTGACATCGTACGTCGTAGACCAGAAACCCGGAATACGCTCTACCTCAACGAGACTTGCATGAAAAAGATGCGTGATGCAAGGCGTAAAAACGGCAGTGTAGAACGGCAAATCATAAGCGCTGACATCGATGTTTCCGAGAGAGTGAAAAAAAGAAAGTCAGGGACAAAAAGAAACGAAAAACAAAAAGAAAGCAGACGCCACGTTAGGCGTGTTCGTTTTGCCGCGACGTGCTGAAGTTGTGCAATTGCTTGTCGACTTTCGTTTTCTTTTATACAACGCCCGACGCCCTTGTTTTCTCGCGAAATAAAGCCAAAAAACGACGGCACCGACATTGCAAGTGATATTTTTCTGCTTCTTTCTGTTTATAAAAGCCTCGCCAGCGATCTGGGCCCCCTAGAACAACCAATATCAGCCCCCACGCCCCGCCGTTGCGAGGCGGCCGAAATGCATGTGAACCGGACGGAACTCTTTACTCCAGATTTATTACATGTATGAACTCCGTGACGTGAAGAACTTGACCCCGATAACCACCGAGAGCTTAAAGAAAAGCTCAAGCACTTTTCAAGAAATCTGAGTGAGAAGTGCAGCTTCAATAGCTTTTTGTTCCACGAATTCAGCTGTCGCACTTATCTTGGACAAAAGTAAACGTAAACCGCATTTATTTTGAAAAACATTACCGCAGCAGATTGCCGAAGGGCGCGAGGAGAACCTCTCTTCTGCCGCCCGTTATCTGTCCAGAGCGTCGTGACGCCATTGACATCATCATCAAGCCAGCTTAGTGGCCAGCGAGGGTCATCTGACCCCGCTGATGACGTCACTTTCGCTAGTTTTCTTCTCCGCTCTGACGCTTGCCTCCTGTTGGCGCGCGCGCAACGGGCCGGTCCACGTCGAAATTTCAATTGACTATTACGACGCTCCTACTAACAAGATCAACAGCAGCAAAAATATTGCGACACGTGATAACATTACAACCTTTACCGTTTGTTCGAATGCAAGGACCTCTTTAGCTTCCCTATAAGAAACGCCAAGCGTGACGAGTCCCACATGTCAGATCAATGCTCAGCAGCCAACGGCATTGCGTCATTAGTCGATAAGAATCCGAAAGAAAAAACGCGAAGCGAGAAGATCATAATTGACAGCGACCTTCATCTGCAAAGTTCTACGATGCACGAAATGCAGTATTTGAGGAGCGATCGTGTAAATTTGTTCAGATGACGTCAATAAACAGTCGCCTCGGGCAATGAAGAACCTACATTGTTTATGAAATTCTCCGCTAAATTTAACGAGGAAAAACTAACCGGGTACAAAATTCACCCGACGCCATACTTCCCTTCGAATTAAACGGGGAAACTAAATTGGTTCGAAAGTCTTACGATGTCGAGTCACGTTTTTCTCTCTATATTTAGCGGGGAAACTAAATTGGCGTATAGATCAAGTGACATCAATTTCCTCGCTAAATTTAGCGGGAAATGCACGGACGGACAGACGGACAAAATATTGGGATCGGGTAAAAAAAAGGGGGATGTTCTGTATAAAAAAAGAATATTCTTTAATAAGACACATTATGTGTTTCTTAAGCTCTCAGCGAATATAACCTGTGACATCCTAAGAAATGTAGGGCGCGACGAGGTTCGAGTATCCTACTATCCCTTCGTAGTAAGTCACACTCCGTAGTAAGTGACACTTCGCAGTAAGTGACACTTCGGAGTAAGTGACACTTCGAAGTAATTGAGAGCCCATAAAACAGCACCCAAGAACGAATCAAAAAGCGTGCGGATATTAAGCACCGTCCTGCGCTTGTTAAGCTGTCAGCGGAAGCAGCATAGAGCCACTCTGAACGCCTGCTTATTATGCGACTGCTAACGACCCCATTGCTTAACAAAAACGTTACGTTTCACGGACGACTGCATCCTGCAATAAATTAATCCTGCATTAGAGTAGGTATATAGCCTTCATTTATTAACTCGAGAGAGAGCTGCTGAAGGTGCAGACGACGCCCGGTGAAGCGCGAGTCAGCGAAATATCTCATGCAGCGTGAAAATTTAACGGTAAACGCCGCAGTATTTTTTACGTCGTCCTAAAAAAAAAAACAAAAAAAAACGCCGTTAACGTATGCATTAGACGGTCCTAGTTTTGAGAACTAACTCGAGGCGGACGCTGACGGAAAACAAATGAAATGAAGAGGAGAAGCGTCTGTCCAAATAATCTGAACGGTCGTTATACCTATTTTTAAAAAACGCCGAGTCACTGAGCTGTGTACATATGCGCGGCGTCTCACATTCCTCAGAAGAGAGCTCCTGCGCATGCTCACAACGCCTCACACGGCCAAGTAGACGAAGGCTACAAGTTTCGAGCAAGTGTAATGTCGTGCGTTATCTTTTTATTTATTCTGGTTAAAGAAGGCTAGGCTCGGTACAACATTGGGATACATGGTTTGGCGCAAAAAAAGACGGACACAAGAGCCTTTTTTTGCGCCAAACCATGTATCCCAACGTTCACCGAATCGCCCAACAACAAACTATTTTTCGGTATAACATCTTTATAATAGAGCAAATCCACCCGTCTAAAATACATGGAATACAATTATTTGGATTCAATCTGTGATTGCCAATTTAAAGGGCAATCGAAGCGGTCTTGTATTTGAGGAAACGCACTTAATTCGTCTTCATTTGACCTCCAGGATCTCGAATATAGCAGCAATGGTAGAGTAATATTGTAAGCCAAGCCTTTCTTGCTATGGCACAATACCTACCCCCTTGTTGGGCTCCGTGAGGGCGGTGCATCCGGGCACTGAATTTCCTTCCCATCTGTATCGGTTCGCAAAGTAAAAACCTTCTGATCGGGCCCCGAAAAGCGTCCGCACCGAAATACCGTAGCACTTTGAGATGTCTTTTGTTTCTGAGAAGTTGCCAAGATTTCTTGTTCCACAATCTGAGGATGAAAAGCCACTGGGCAAACTGTCCCCCTTCCTTGCAGCCAAGGTACTAGAAAAGGTTGTTGGTAAAAACTTTAACGGAAAGAAAATGGACTTCGGAGACCTCCTTGTGAAAATCAGTACAAAGCAGCAGAAGGCTGCCCTCTTGGGGCTCAACTCTGTTTCAGACTATAAAGTCAGTGTTACCCCTCACCGCAAACTGAACACCATCCAAGGAGTTATTTCCGGGATGACCTGCTAGACACATCTGGACGCAGAGCTGGTGGAAGGCCTCTCTAGCCAAGGAGTTGTCGCTGCACGACGAATCACTATTCGTCGTGATGGCACAAAAGTCAAGACGAAGCACATTATTCCAACCTTTAACACCACCCTCTCAATCCCACTGTAAAGGAAAGCTACCTCCAGTGCCGAGTCCTACCCTACGTGCCAAGCCTTCAATGGTGCTTCAAGCGCCAACGGTTCGGCCATGGGTCGCGGAGCTGTCGGGGTACCGACACATGTGCTAAGTGTTCAGGTAAAAGACATCTAGCCGACATCTGTGACAATGAGCCAAAATGTGCAAACTTTGAGGATAGCCGCCCTTCATACTGCGTTATCGCCCTCTCTGAAAACGAGAAAAAGAAATTCTGATGGTGAAAGCCAAAGAAATAATATCGTACGTTGAAGCAAAGACACGCTTTTCATTCTTATCGAGGGTAGAAAATGCCAAGGTTGTGCGCAGGTGACCTGCACGGCAGGTGACGGCATCGACGGGAACCCAGACGCTTCAGGACGATCTGAGGGTCCCAGCGAAGTCCCCTATTAGACCCACGGGAACAGTGCCACTCCGGACGACCTACTGGTCTCGTCGAAGTCCCGTCCTAATTATAAACCCGTGGGTTCAGTTGGGGACTTCGCACGAAACCCGGATATTGTCCGGAGACGTCTGGATCCCCGTCGATGCCGTCACTGGCCGTGCATGTCACCTGCGCACTCCGGAGCAGGGAGGGCTCCCCCTGCATCTTTCATTCATGGTCGGGGCCAGCCACACCGCACCTCTGGTCCGAAGAGGACTGGTGAGCCGTCAGGGCAGTCGACCCCCAAGGGTCGGCCGACGGCGACGCCTGATGAGCCCATGGACGAGGGTAGGCTCATATCCGACGAGGATGCTCCCCTCTCAGGAAGGGAGTCCTCTTTCTCTTTCTGCCTTCAGTGACTCCACTGGAAGGCTAACAGACACGTCTAAAGAGAAAAACGCTCCACGTGTGAAGATTGGTTTTAAACCATGGTGACGTCTTCTTATGGCTCGTTCCGTTTTTAAATGTATTATTATTATTATATTTTTCTTTAACTTCAGACTGCTATGTGTAAACACCTGGGTGTCATGCAGTGGAACTGTCCTGGCATTCTTCGTAATATTGATGACGTAAACATGTTTCTTTGTAAGCTCCGTCCCGTGGCACTCTGTTTACAGTCGACTCATCTCAATAACAATCACACACAGATCTTAAGTCGTCACCAGGTTTTGAGGAAGGATCGCCTTTTCCTCCATCCTTCCGGTTGTGTTACAGTAGTGTAGAGTGGGGTGGGGTGTGCTCCAGTTCCTGTACAAACACCATTAGAAGCAGTGGCATTTCATGTCCTCTTTGATCGCCTCATCAGCCTTGTATCGCTCTGCTTTCCACCTAACAGTCCACTGCATCTCCATGAACTCTAAGGTCTCGTACGTCAGCTACCCAAACCATTTTTAATCTTAGGTGATTTTAACGTCCACCAACCTTTGCGAGGAAGCCCTCGTCAAGATTTCCGCGGTGGAGTTTTTGAACGGCTTTTATTATCATACGGACTTTGCCTTTTGAATAAGAGAGAACCAACTTTATTTATCTCTGCTCATAACACATTCACATCAATATATCTTTCCATATCATCACTATCTTTACTTGCATGCTTTTCGTGGAAGGTTTTAAATAATTATTTCGGAAACGATCTCTTCCCCATATTTTAGAAAGTGTTATCCCTCATCCTTCGCTTGCGACCCGCCTTCCAAGGCAGACTGGGCTCTGTTTGGTACAGAAGCTGTGTTTGATCCCTTTCTATTTACTAGTGTGTCAGAGGAGGCAAGAATTTATGTCACTGGATATTTAATCAATGCCGCTGCATCGTCTATCCCGCAAACTTCTGGTAAGCTTCCCAGGAGATGCAAACCCTGGTGGAACAATGAGGGCACAGCCAGTCGAAAGAAACAAAATAGGGCCTGGGGAATTTTTCGAGGATATCCGACTGCTCTTAACCTGATTGAAGTTTAAAAAAGCAAAGCCAAGGCTCGTAGGACGAGCAAACAGGCCAAAACGTAATCGTGGGTTACATATATTTCATCTTTAAAAATAGCTTTGTTCCAATGAAAGACGCGTGGGACCGTCTGCGGAAAGTTCGAGGAGATTACCAATCTTTTCGAGCTCCTCTTTTTTCCTCCCCTCTGTATCGTTTGGAGATCAGGCAAACGTCCTTGGAACAATTTCAGCTTGTCAGTACTTCCTCTAATTTCAGTGCAAAAGTTGAAGAAATTCCAGTGTACTGCTGACAAACAGTCAATTGCCATGTTAGGGTCCGTCACTGTTTCATACAACAAACCATTAACTATGTGTAAACTCGAAGTGACGCTTCCTACAAAAAAAGCAGAGCTGCACCGGGCTCAGACAATACTCATTACGAAATGCTTAGGCACCTGTCCCTTGAATCACTTTGCCATTTGCTGACGATTTTTAATTCCTTATGGAAATTAGCTGCCCTCCCTCATTGCTGGAAATGAGCTGATGTTATACCTCTCTTGAAACATGGCAAAGGTCCCTCCGTCCCCGCAAGCTGCCGCCCCATCGCAATGACTAGTGTCCAGGGAAATACATTTGAAAAACTCATCAATCGGTGCCTTCTGTATTTTTTTATGCTTATACTTTTTTCAATATTAACCAGTGTAGATTTCGAGAGGGACGATCAACCACAAATCATAATTGGTTTGTTTAGAAATCCTTATTCGTGAGGAATTTCTATACCGGCAGCACCGAGTTTCGGTATTGTTTGATTTGCAAAAAGCCAATGATACCCCATGGAGGTATGGAATCCTTCGGGATCTGTACAACTGCGCTGTGTGTGATCGATTGCTTAAACGCAGTCAAAAGTTTCAAATAACAAACCTTTCAGGTTCGCTTAGGCGGCGACACCACCCACTTGACCTCAAGAGCAATGACCTCGATGGTTTAGATAAATGTTTTCTCTCTCTCTCTCTCTCTCCCAAGAAAATGGGGTCCTTTAAGGCGGAGTCTTAAGCGTTACTCCTTTTTCTGTAAAAATCAACAGTCTTGCGAAGGTGACACCCCCATCAGTATCTTGCTTTCTTTGTGTAGACGACGTGCAGATCTCTTTCTTTCATGTAACCTTTCCAGTTGTGAACGGCAACTACAACTCAGAATCAACAGCACATGCAAATGGGCGGATGAAAACGGTTTCAAGTTTTCTCCCCAAAAAACTGTTTGTGTTCCTTTGTCATTTCGCCGGAGACTATCTTTGAACCCCACTTTCCATTTCAATAACGTAGACATATCTGTTCAACAGGATCACAAATTTATCGGCGTAATCTTTGACAAGAAGATTACTTTCGTGCCCCATTTGAAGAAGTTGAAACGCAAATGCTTATGTTCTTCAAATCCTCTTAAGGTGTTGTCTCACATTTCATGGGGATCGGACAGGCGATGCATTTTACGATTATACAACTCCCTAGTTTGGTTTCGCCTTGACTTCGGTACAGTCGAGTATTATTCAGCGCGATCCCCTACTTTGAAGATGCTAGATCCAGGTTCACCACGGCTCCGACTTGCCTCCGGTGCATTTCGCACACCACCTGTGTTAAGCCTATCTGTCGATATGCATCAGATAAAGTTTGAGAAACACAAACGGTACCTAAGTCCTTGTTATGTTTACAAGGATTATTCTAATCCACAACACCCAGACTACGGTGCCATTCATACGTATTGTTTATCTCGAATTTTTGAAAACAAGCCGAGCATTTTACGGCCACTCAACTGTCGCATTCAAAGTTTCAACATTTCCCTTCCTGTCCCACTTCGTGATGTTGCCGTGCTAAATTACAGGGGCAGAGTTACTCATTGGGGCAAAGTCACAATCGTTTGCGACAGGACACTTATAAAATACAGTAGGCGGGTTGACTGCCCACAAGTTCTCCAGCAGGAGTTTCTTTCATTGCAGGAGGCATTAAGAGATTATACTGAAGTTTATACCGATGTGTCGAAATCCTAGACTTTTGTTGGCTTTGCAGTATATCTTGGTTCCTTCATGAAACCTCTTCAACTTATCTGTGTAGCAAGCATGTTTACCGCAGACCTCTATGGCATTTTTACTAGCTGTTGATCACATACTCTAAACAGCGATATAAGGAAAGCTATACTCTTCGTCGATTCTCAAAGCGTGTTACTGGTCGTTTCCTCGCTGCTCCCTACAAAGAACCTTCTTGCCCTACATGTACGAGGTAAATTAAATGAAGCCCTTCAACTCGGACATAGCATAAAACTTGGTTGGTCACGGAGTCATGTTGGGATTCCAGAGAATGAAAAAGCCGATAGGTTGGCTGCGTCTGCCAAGGATTTAATAGCAACTCGTGGCTTACCTCATCAAGATTTGATATCGCTTTTGAAGAAATCACTCTTTATGTCATGGCAGTTAATGTGGGACAGAGAATGTGACAAAACATTTCACGTCGTTAAGCCCAATTTGGTTCTGTGGGAGACATAGGCGTAGACTATGGGGGGCAACGGAGCTCGTGCCCCCTGGTGAGATCCAGGGGGGCAGAGCCCCCTCGAGCCCGGGCCTTGATCTTTTTTTTTTTTTTACTTGTGTTTGTTGTTAGTTTGTCTTTGATAATTTGTATTTTGTCTTAAATGTATAATACTTCACCCATGTTTGTGCACCACACAATAGAACGCTAGGTTGTTTGTGGGCACTGGAAAATAAACCATTATTATTATTATTATTATTATTTCCGAGACGCTGTTTACGTGCCATGTAACGAGCTTCTAGTAGTAGGTTGTAAACAAAATAACGACCACGTTGCCTTTATTGACAAACTACGTGGGAAATGTAATCCCAGCGTGCTTGCGTTAGCTTCAATCTCCAGTTCTGGCGAAAACATAACGCGCTGCACCCCCCCGCCCCCCCGGGGAACTTCTCAACCTGCCCCCCCCGGGAAAATGGAAAGTCTACGCCGCTGGTGGGAGAGCTCGTCTCACGGGAACGGAGTGTAGAGGTTCTGCTCTGTCGCCCGAGGATTGGCCACACATCCTTGACGCACTTGCACCTTCTTCGTGGCGGAAATGTAAAGCTCTGCGCCCATTATGGGAAAGGACTTACAGTGTTGTACATTTTATGACATTTTATGACATTTTACACCATCATTTGCGCCGGTCTTGCTTCCCTTACCTTTTTGTAGGTCATCTGCCCTTTCATCCAATGTTGTTACGTAGCGATTGCTCGTGTTTCTTCACCGTGTTTTCGACTACTTGAGAAAAACTGGCTACTCACGCCAGTTGTAATTTTTATTCTGCTATCTCAAGCCGTTTTGTTTAATGCACTCTAATCCACCTTGAATTGACACACTGTGGCCTCCGTTGTCATTGCACCATTAAATACTAATCATATCATCATCATCTAGGTCATCTGAAAGACCCAACAAAAAGACAATACCAAATGTTTAACCGATACACATTTCACTCAATCGAAGACACCTTTAACGAGAAAAGAACACCGCGAGACGTCGGCTCGTTTGACCCCGAAATACTGGGCAGGATAATCGAATTGTGCGGTCGATTTTGCATCGGGACATAGGAACCTTGCCGGAGCAGGCAGGGGCGAACTAATCGACTTTCCGGAGCGTTCGACGACCATACGCGTGGGAGGGCGTCCGGTTTCAGGCATCGATTGGGCGATCCACGGCCCAAGACGGGACACTCAGAAAGCAGTGAGTATACTCGTGTCGCCGTTCGCTTCACCGTGCGATGGACTACAGCGGACGCTACGAGCCACACGTCAGAGCGCTGAGCTCTGATTGGAAGAATTAGGGGGTAGATGCAAAGGCTAGCTCCCTTTAACCCACCGTCTCCCTCCAAAGAGAGCAAGAAACAGCGTCGTCTGCTCCCCGCGCTGGCCCTGGCTTTGGGACGCCAGACTGTACGCACGAGGAGCGGAACACCACTTAGAACAATCGAGGCCCGCGAACGACCTTCTCTTCTTCCATGGAACAACGTAACAGTCCAATGGCGCCAGCTCAGGGAGTTAGTTGGACCCGAGCTCAATTCCGAGCGTCCTACGACGCGGTGATTGGACGCGAGGCTCCCGCCGAACGCCGTTGAAGCACTCGCGTCCACTTCGTGTCTTCGCTCGGTCGCACCGTAGTGACGTCACAGCGACGCTCTTGCTCGCTCCGGTTGGAGGGACAGAGTTGGTAGAGACAAACACAGCAGGACTCTGCGTCCACCCACTGTCCTTCCAATCAGAGCTCGGCGCTTTGATGTCACCCACCCTCTCATCTCCTCCTCTCTCTCTCGCTCTTCCTCTCGGTTTCCCTCACGCTACGCTAAAGTTGCGGTCACGCGCTCTTGGAGCGAAGCCGGCTTTCCCGCAGCAAGATGTCCTCGCAACCGTATACAAATGAGTGAAGGCGCGCCGCCATCTTGCTATGGGCAAGAAGGCATGGCAGACGCCGGTGCGCGCGGTAAGTGCGTTCGGTCGTCCGCTCCAAAGGGATACCCGAGTAAGCGAAACGCCGTGACACACGTATGCAACGTGCATAGTTAGCTCTATACGAAGAAAATTACTGTCAGGCTTTATTTACCCCCTTCCATTGGTACATACAGGCAGCCTCCGCTATGGGTATATGCTCATTGGAGGCTGCAACCCTCTCGAAGGTCAGGTCACGTGATACCCACACGGCATTTGATTGGCTCCGATGGCTCGTAGGCTCCCCTGCGGCTCGTCGCAATGTGAAACGGAGTTACAGCAACTCGGGGAATGGGGAAATATTTTTATGCGGCCGGGATCCAATCTATGGCGATCGCCAGTGTGTAGTACCCCGAGACACGCGATGACGAATGATGGGACATGGCGACCCCCCCTCATAACGACAATCGCTCGAGACAACGCCCGGCGGCGGACAGACTGTGATGCGCCGCTGTCGCGGCAAAGACCGAACGAGAGACGTCGACAAAAACAAAAAATCCACAAGTCAAAGGCGCCATCATGAATCAGCCGCCCCAAAGGCATCTACTTCTCGGGAGACCGACAGGAGAACGAGGCTGTTATTGGGAATTTATGTCACCCGAGTATTTGTGAGAATGCCGACTCCGACCTGCTTCGCGGTCTGTGCGCCTCGCCGTCGGTGCTATAGTCACTCCGACACAAAGAAGCGGACCCACCGTCTTATTGCTCTGCCGCGGCGGTGTCGCCGGGAACGCTGGCGCCAATCATTCAGCCCCGCGGGAACGCGGCGGCAAAACAAGGACGAAGAATAAAAGCCAAACGAGAATGCCCCAGTGTCTCGGAATTGATGGCGGTGGTGCAACGCTCTGTTCCAACGTGTTTTTGGGGGGTGAGACTCGCGTCAATGTTTGTTTTCTTTTTTCTATAAAGCTCGTCGCTGTTCCTCGAGTCGTCGTGTTTGGTGGGGTGCCGACGGGGCGTCGTTGAAACGTCGCCACCCTGGAACCACTCGCATCAATCGTACGTTTCGGTCGTACAACTCGCGGGACTTTTCAATCGGAGCCGCGAGTGCTCAGCTTTACCAGAGTGTTGTTTGACGGCGCGGGACTCATGTCAACAAACGGTGAATTAAACAAAAAAAATTTATACATGAGAGGCGCCGTTAGGCGAGGGACTCCTGACAACCACCGGTGGGTTGAACAAAAACCACCTATAGTCAGTGACAGCTAGGCTAAGATCCTGGAATATGTTCTTCCTTATTCTCACCTATTCAGTGACTCTAGCCATAGAGGCTATGGCCACCGCACCACCGTGTGCAGCGAGCGGAACGAAAACAAAACTAGCTAGAAGCTTTGCGAAGGAGAAAAAAAAATGGACGGAAGTTGCTTCCACGGGATTTCCGATTAGCTAAAATTTACCACATTCTTTGATTCTTTGACGTGTTATAGCAAATAAAGTGGTACTAAAAAACAAATATTAAGGAGCTCTTTTCTAGCAACAAGCACGCAAATAAGAAGTCCCTAATTGAAATGTATTCTACGGCATGTTATAAATCTACAGTAACTTACTCTTCAAACGTATTTCTTCGTGTTTGTTCCCATTAGCAACTTAATCTACTGTGTTAAAAATACATCTAGAGACTAATGAAGATTAGTTTGTCACTATCACTCTAAGAAAACTGGAGCTTCTGCTCTTTTGCAATCTACTCGGGCGAGCCAAAGGCGGCAATTCACGGAGGTCGCTCGAACGAATGACTTGGCTGATAATCTGTTTAAACCTTAAAAAACACTCTGTATTATGCTTAATTCACTTCGCAATTTTTAGGCTTAATCACATTATTATTTGCGTCATTCATCGAGTGTCATCCATGGATAGCGGCCATTTGGCTCACCCAAGTGCTTTGCGGGAGAGCAGACGCTTCAGGTGTCTTAGATCGTAATTGTGTTATATTAAATAAATATGATTTTTAAAAAAGTTCTTATTTAAATCAATAATTTTGACTAACTTCTATCGAATATGTTTTTTTTTTCTGTTTTTTCTTAAACCGTTCTATGGGCTGAACATGATTGTTCAGGCATGCTAGACGTTGGAGCCTCCATCTTCCGCAACTTTCGAAGGAATATAAATAAAACCAAAATCTAGACGGTCTTTTCTGTCGTCTGACAGCTCAGGGAAACGAAGTAGGCATATCCCCATTTCAGTATTTTCGTTCTGTCTTCACGTTTGAACCTTTGCGAAAGGCCTCCTCTCCCAATATACAAAACTGCGTTATGACGCCGAAGTTGCGCTGGCTCTTGTCAAGTGTCGCGGCGTAGACATTTCGCAATGATTGCCGCAACAGGCAGACGGGACGCACTTACAGTGTGCGGGCGGGGGTTGTGCAAGGTACGCTCTCTAATACCCTCACACTTGCTAATGCCAGCGGAAATATTTCCCAAACGTCACTCGTTTGACACGGGGTGGCGTTTCATACGAGGAATCTGTGGCTCGAACGGCGGCGGCAGGCGTGAGACAACTTTTCACTTTGAATGTCGCTTCGTTTCGTGGACATAAGAGAAAACCACAACGAAACGCTCGCACCTCTGTCGCATACTTTGTACAAGCGTTGCGCAGCCAGGCTGCCTAATATGATTTCGCGCACATGAAATCGGGCTTTTAAGAGCTCTGTATCACGTAGACGTGCAGGCTGCAGGCGTGCAGTCCTCACGTCTGCTATATTCCTCTTGCTCCTAAGCTGACACCGCGGTGGGAGTTACACGCTCGCTGGACCAATCAACCGCCTTCCTTTCACACCACGTGACTCCGCTATCCGCGCCAGTGTATGGGTGGGAGCGTGATCACGTGACCAAAGATAGTTGCACGACTGGTCCAACGAGCTCGCACTGGGAGCTTAGAGATGAACAGAGTGAAGGGAAAACCAATAAACTTTTATGGAACGAAAAACAGAAAACACGTCTTTTACACCTCAAATAATAATAAAATTAGTCTACAGCAGGAAGATGGCTGAAGTGCAGTTCCTCTGACGAATGGCATATCTGAGTGGTAATATTAGCCGGGGTTGGGTAAGCAAGCTTCACAAAAGGTAGTGACCGTGTGGTTGGGGCAGACATTGTAACGCGTTACGATGTATCTAGTTCATTTTGTAACAAAAGTAACAACTTTGTTACTTTTCGATAGAAGTAAAAAGTTATTGTACGTTCGTTACATTTTTATCCAGTAACGGTATTCAGCTACTTCTGAGGGCAACGCGTGCAACGCAAGTTACCCAGTTAGGTGTTTCACTAATGAAGAACATTTGAATTAAGAATCTTACTGCGCTAAATCATAAAGAGATCATTGCGTCAACGACCGCAAAGTACATCAAAGTGAGTACGAACTTTGTTGTTGTTGTTGTTGTCACGTCTACGTGTTTACACACATGCATAACAAATATTTACAATCATCGCCACACTAATCACCAGTTGGTTATTCTAATTGCCAGATTAACATATTTCATAGTGTGTGAACTCAGCACGTCTTCGTGTAAACACTGGAAGTCGGCTACTGCCAGAGAAAACTACCCATTCAAAGTAACGACAAAGCAACGCGTTCTTTTTAAGCTCCAGGCATTCCTTTTGAGCCTCAGTAGCGAGTGCGTATTTTTAGATACTTTTTGAGCGAGTAACGAGTAATGGTATTTACCCGTACAGACATGCCGCGTATAACCATATCAAGGTTTGGGCAAGCAAGGTGATAAAGAGTCATATTACATACAGGGTGATTTCAGCGAGAGTTTTCAAAGGTCCATAAAACAGGGTATTTAACAAAAAACAAATTCTTCACTGGAGAAAATCACCAGCCACGGCGGGCGTGAACGACTTCAAAGAACGTGCTAATTAGCTATAAAAATAAATAAAACTTACTAATTCACTTTTAATTGGTAAAAATAAACATATGGCTTCAAAGAGAATCTTCTTAGGCACCATCGAAAACCATTACATCGACTGATTTTAGAATGATATACAGGGTTTTCGCGCCACTTCCGGCCGACTTGACAGAAGGAGAAGCATTCTTCCGGTTCTCCTGCATTGTAGTTCGAGATAGGTGCGCAACTACGGTCAACTAGCTGTTTCAGCTCGTGCCCTTTTGTAAGTAGACCTCCAGGCTCGTGCAGCTTGGGTCGACGAAGCGACACAGGCAGCGGAGCCAACATGCCACTAGACGCGTGCTGCCCTTGATCGCCCACCGCGTCGTGCTTTGGCTGGGTGCTGCGAACGATTCATGATTCATCTTAGTCGCCGTCAACTGCGCGAGAAAGCTTACGCTGCTCTAATTGCCCCAGATCTCGCGCCCTGCTAAGATTGTCGCACACGCACTCGGCTACTGATACAATAAGGTGAACTACAGTAGTTAAGTTCATTTCGACTATCTCGAGAGGAGGGACCCTACCGACGCCGGCGAGCCTGGGTGATCGCCGGAAGACGGTATTGGCAGACGGTGCTAGCCTATTCCGATGTGCTACCGACAGATGGCGCAACGCGACAAACGCGAGAATGCGGCGTCCGCGCCGCGGCGCATCGACCGACCATCTCCGTAGAACGATGGGGCTATTACGGCACGTACAAATGCAGGGTGCACGGTACTCTAGTAAAGAAACATTGAACAACAAAGCAAGCGAGTCAAAACATGGAATCATTGTGCATTACAAAGGCTCGCATCGCGCCGAAGGAAGCGTAATAAAATATTTCTGAAGATTGTCTGCTAAAACACAGACCCGGCTCGGCGACCCTCATGGGAAAGCTGCTCGGCACGTATCTTCGGCGCCTGGGGGAGGTAGGTGCCCATCGCGGAAGCCTTGCAGTTCACAAAGTAGTGCAACGCGTTTAAGGAGTTGTAGGTTTTAAGTATAGTTCTCAGGTGTATGGACTAGGTGGTTCAAATTAGTAGTCGTGAAGATGCGTCCACGATACCCTCGGTAGATTGGGTGTCGTTTCTTTGAAAAACAAGTGCTCTTTCTCTTCACCAAAGGGATCAGGAATGCATGTCGATCCCGTATAAGTATATCTCAGGGGTACCGCAGTTAGTCCTTGGCGGTGAGATTTCTAAAATACGCCTTACTCACTGCAAGTCTTCAGAAAAAAACGAAGAAACAATAGCAAATTGGAAGCAACATTCTCCACCGGAAGCTCGGTCATGCTTGTGTTTGTTTACCTCCGCACACCCTGTATAAGACAGGGGCAGCATTTAACGGCGTTACGAAGCAACCCTCATTTTGGATGCGTTTCTAGGTTTCGGTTTCTTATTGGAGCTCATCTTTGCGATAGCAGTCCTGCTCTCTGGTGGCTGAGAGGCGCAACGGACTTGCGCCATGCTTCGGTAGCTTCGCGCCTCGGCCACCGGGAGGAGGACCTGCTGGCATAAAGATGCGCTCCAATAACAAACCGTAACCAAGAAACGCGTCCGAAATTATTCCTTTTTTTAGGAACGCCGTGAAATACTGTTATTGACTGCATAATTTCAAAATGAGTTGAACTAGCGGTTGTCGGTTAGGCTTATCAAGTTTCTCACTCAAACCATATGGTTATTTTCAGTCATTCAAAGGATAATTATCATATTGTAGTTAACAATTTACCTAATTAGTATGTTCTGTTTTTATCCTTGACGTCCTCCGTGGCTAGTAGTTTGTTAACGGATAAAGTATCTTTTCTTTTTTTTTCTAAAAGTACCTTTTTTATTTTAAAACCTTCGCTGAAGCAGCCGGTGTATACCCACGTATGGCACTTTTGGCCCAGTTCTTGATATGACCATAATAAAATTTTTGGGTGGGTAGTTATTTCTTTGTATTATTATTATTGACGTGCACAAGTCTGGGTGAGAAAAAGGGAAGCGTCCGCCTAAATCGATGAGCGCGCGGTGAGCCCAGGGGTAAGTTGGACGCGGCCATCTTGGCAGGCGTAAGCTTAGGAGTGCTGGTACACCGCCGTGCCCCGGAACTAAGGTCCCCAGAAGATCGATGTGCCGAATCAATAGCCAACGACAACAGAGCGCCGGCATTATTTATACGACACGCGACACGGCGCGCATGCCGGACATTCGTCTCCAAAGCATCCTTGCCTCCGGCCTGGAATTTCAAATCAATTCGGTCAGGGTTCGGGCGTTTCGAGCAACGTTGATATCCGGTAGATTGCCGAGCCACTTTGATTAAATGCGGATGTTTCCAAGGCTTTACGATCCGCGCTATCTCGATATTCGCGGGTCTCGGTTATCGGAAACAAAAACACTTACGAGTGTCGAAACCTTTCATTAAAGGCATTTAAAAAAAAAAGCTAAAAAGGTTCTTGGAAAAAGAAAAAACGAGTTAGAGGTGAGTTTAAGAAAATTTTTATCCCCTGAATCTGAATGCCTGGTTTATTTTCCCCGAAGACGCAAGTAAACGCGAGAAAACACAAAAAACCTTCGACCAGTCGTTACGCCACATGCATATCTTTGGGCCGCCAAGCGCGTGTCGCTCGCGTGGCCAGCGCGTGCAATTGCAAGCTTGCCAGGTTTATTCTCCCGCACTGACACCAGTCGTCACGTCTTTTTCTGATCATTTTTTTTTAAATAGCAAGAATGCTTGTGCATATTATTGTTAGGCGACGAAGATGCGCGACCGCGGAGATTCCGAAAACTCCTTTTATCATGTCACGCTCCGGGACGGCAAAACTTAAAACTGAATTTTTGTTTAATAAAAAAGTTTAAAGAAATTTTAGAATAAATTTTAAAGAAAATAATGTCGATATACGTGATCCCGGAGGCCGGAAATGAAGACGATTTAAGTGTTTTTGCTCATATACAGAACCGCTTCAGTTTTCCTTTAGGCCGCAGAAGACGCTGCTCGGACATCAGTACAAAGGGAACGGCGTGCGCTCCGTACATGATGACCTAATTATAGGCGGACACGCCGTAATCGTGATCGAAGTATGTTTTCTTCACACACATGCATGCTACGGAGGTGTACACAGACAGTTTTCGTATGACGGAGCGCGAGTCCATCTGCTTCTTGCTCAGGGGTGGCGATGACGTCACGATGCCGAGCTCTGATTGGCTCCGATAGTGGGTAGACCTCAATGCTAGCTGCCTCGAGGTCTGCTCACCATCCTTCAATCGTAGCCAGTCAGAACTTGGCGTATTTCTGACGTCACCGGAACCGCTGCGAAAGAAGCACAGCAACCTGCACTCAGCATAACCGTATGTGACGGGACCATCGCACGAGGAAGGAGCATACCTTAGACAGTGTCTGCAGTTTGTCTTTTGTAAAATGTAGAGGAAGTGTGAACGCGGCTTTAAAGTTGCTCTGCGTGACGTCACAACCATGATTCGCGGTGACGTCACGAGGTCTGATCCTGGCTACTTATCGTCAGTTGCGTACGACGCGAGTTCCCTGGTGGGTGTAAAAAGCACGTCGCGAAGCTTGGAATTCTCGAAACTTTCAAGCCAGCATCGTTTCACAGTTGGTTTTGGGTTTTCCCACGCAGGGTTTCTGAAAATAAACTTGATTTGATTTGATTTGACATTCTGACATCGAGCTGATTTCCGTCGATGAAAGAAAAAACAAAGATTAACGGAAATAAAAACGAGAGGGTGAGCGTTTGACCAATCGCGAATTGAGACCATAGCGACGCTTTTGGTTGTGCCTGTCGCCAAGAGTCACTTGCAGCGTGAGAAACGCCGAGAGCGGCGAGAGCATCTAATGAAAGCACCGCAGCCATAAATACGGCGGCATTCTGCAGACGACAACACCTGAAAATAAATCGCGAACCAAGAAGCGCAAACATATTAAACTACGGCCCGTGTTTCCTAAGGCCCGTTTAGACACCTGCGACCGGCTATTCGCGACTCCAATTCACTATAGGTGGCGCCACTCATTTTCCAAAATGGCGGGTTTAGTGAGGGTCGGAGATGCATGCCACTGCTGAGCCTGTCTGCTTTGCTGGCTTCACTGAGCGACACAAATTATTTCTGCTTATACGAGGAAGCTAGGGTGTTATCAGTGTAGGTCACCTCTTTATCCTGAAAACAACAAATGTATTTAGTGTAATATTTACGCCAGGACGCACGTTTCAATTCTGGAGCGAAACCGAAACAAACTTCTATTTTGGATTTAATTTCTTGGTATAGGTCTTAATTTCAGATTCTCTCATAACTCAAGATGTGTCTCACACCGTAATTATTTAGTTAAAGGAGTTGTTCACAGAAACTTTTGGCCCTTTAAAGACAGAGGTCTTTCATACACCTTAGAGGTAACATAGGATATCATTATCTGTTGAAAAAATCTGTGCTGATATTTGTGCGTTCTCGCTGCCTTTTCTCGCTCAGAATTGTCATGTGAAATAATGAACTGCAGGCCTTTCAATGGTTTTGGGGGTATTTAGATGATTAATTGCTTTAAAACTTAGTCAGCACAAGAATAACAGAATAAATCCAATTTATACAATATGTTCACAAAACGTATGAATTAAGAAACGCTGTTCTCTCTAGAAATATTCAAAGACGGAATCCGAATAAGGCAGCTGAAGTGTTCGTGGTTTTCTAAAGCAACGCGTGACGCATAGGAGTTTATATTGCATCCAGTGTTTGACTGTTTGTCTATCTTGATAACAATGTCAGAGGTTTTCAAGCGCTAAAAAGAAAACAAAATGATACCTTTCTGGAAATACTATTATGGCTAAATGGCGTATTTTTGTGATCGTGGCGTTAATTTGGGGCATACATTGCCGCGATTTGTAGTAATAATAATATAAATATTAAAATAAGATATTTGAATATGCAATTTTTCAAACTCTAATATAATTTGTCGCTTATGATATAGCCTCAAACGAGTGAACAAATATCACAATCTAAAGTGTGCTAACTATCATCACTGGGTGCCGATTGCAGCATTTTCAATTACCAAGTTATAAAATAAATATAGTCTAAAATCAATGGAAACATTCTAACTAATCTGAGAAATTCATGTAAAATTAGATTAATTGAGGGTGTTGTCAAAGTAGCGACTTTTGAGAATCGGCAAAGCTTCCAAAGTCACCACCGATATTTTTCCAGACCAAATCTCTCCCCCGCCCCCCCCCCCTCCCTTCCACGGAAAACAAAAACGGATATTTTTTTAATTACCATTTTTTTTAACATTTATTTACTTTCGTGATTACGCGCCGTCGTTTTGTCAATCTCAGCCTTTCCAGACCGAAGGAACGCCTACCTGCTTGCGCGTCTACTAACTGCAGCATGTTTTGTTGGCGTTGGAAGCCGGTGAAACAGTAGTGAGTTTTAGTATTGCACATACGAGCGAACGCAAGCGCTCTGTGTTTGCGTTAGCTTTGCGTGTTCCACACTGCGCGTCCGCGGAGCCCAAAATTCCGGTCTTGGATGGCGCATGGCGATGAAGCGCACGCGCAACGTGGAGCACGCCACCCTAACGCAAACGCACAGCGCATGGGTTTGCTTCTATGCGCAATACTAAAACTCTCTAATGAGGTACAATCCCATACCGGCCGCAGCACCACGTTGGGACATTAGGGAGTTTTCGTAGATCGTTCTGGCGTCTCCGCTACGCCTCCGCTACGTTATCCGCTACGCCTCCGCAACTACTGCGCATGCGCCAATCTAGCGCAGACCTTGCGGAGTTGCGGACGTGGTTGCGGAGGCGCCTTACGAAATAGCGGATCTCGAGATACGCTGGCCGTTCGATTGTGTGTCTTTTTATCTATCTTATTTTATTTATACATATATACGCGTATAAATAAAGAACACAACGACGACGACGTTGAGAGGATGACACACCGGGCGACGGCGGTGCCTCAATCTGAGCCCTGGTGCCTCGGAGGCGGCAGCTTCTACTTTGACTGGGCTACCTCCTTGGAGCCTGATGCTTCGACCGCAGTGGACCCCAGTGAGCAACAGCGCCATAATGTTCCGGAGGCTCCTTCATGCACCGATCGAACGGCGTGCCAGATCCCCCAGCTCGCTTCTCACCCGCCCAACCCGCCTCCACGAAATCTGGACTTCTGCGAATCGGACTGCCATCCTCCCCAATACCAACAATCCATGTCGTCGTCATTATGCATGTATATACTCATGACATTATCATGTTCACTAGACGCGGCACCGCGGGCCTCCATGGTACGAGCTGGTGCCTTTCCGCGGTGCCGCGGCTCTCCAGAGCCAAATAAATAAAGTCTAAAGACTAAAGACAAAATTCTTTGCTGATCAACAGTCGGTAGCGCCTTAAAAAAAAAAAGAACAATAGTGTTTCCCCGTTTATAAAATACAAATTCCAAAACTACACCATACCAGTGGCGCACATCAGTGAAATAACATAACACCGCTTTGGCGGTTCCGAAAACATCAAATACACATCCTCTATTTCCCTCCAACTTAAACTGGACAATAAAAGTTGGTCCTCAAGAACGCTGAGCCGCTGCATCTTCGGGAATTGGCGGAGAACGCGTCCACGAACATAAAAGAGCGCGAGATGACAAAGAGAGGATTGGCTTGGCCGAACTGAATCTGGCTTTAAGCAAAGCGCGATTACCGCAAGCTGGCAAGATGTGCTACGAAGAATTTATCCAGAAAAAAGATTAACATTCATAATCGTAAATTAACCATGTGTTGTGTTCGAAAAGAGGCACTCTGATAAAACAAATACGTGGTTGCAGTAATAGTATGCGTTTAATGTTTTATATAGTGCTTTTTACGACCGCTAGTGGCGCTGTCATAATCGCAGTACCGTAGCCCGCAGAGAACGGTCTACGAAAGCACTTTTTGAGTCTCCGCTATGCCTCTGTTAGCGGGTCTCGTAGCGGGTAGCGGATAGCGTTGCGGAAAGGCCAAAACGATCTACGAAAACTCCCTATTGAAGTTTGTTGTTTGCATTCGGAAAAGACATTTAGCGAGCCACGATTGCGAGCAGTTTGGCCGTGCCCGCTGAGCAGGAGAATCGGGAGACCCTCACTAGAGCGCTTCCCGTTTTCGCCGCAGGAGGGCGAGCAACGAGCTGGAGACGCGAATATAGGACCGAGAGAGACAAGACCGGTATTTGAGCATCATGCGACGGCGTAGAACCTGCTCCGCAGCAGCGCATTACATCCTACGCCATCGCAAGAGGCTCAAAACCCGGTCTTGTCTCTCTCGGTCCTACTCGGCTGCAAGTGTGTCAACGGCGCTTCAAAAAAAAAAAGCTCAAGAGGTTCCTGGAACAAAAAAAAAGAAACAAGTCAGAGGTGAATTCAGAGCGTGTTTTTCTCCGGTAAATTTGAATATCAGGAGCGTTTAACACGAATGTATCGATGGACGCGAGAAAACCGAAAAACACCAACCGCTGGGTCTGACGTCGTACCGAGAGGTTGTTTCAACTGTTTTGCCCTTGCCGCTTGTGACGGATGGCGCCCAGTGTTTTTGACTACTCGGGGAAAGGCTTGCGCATAGCGTGGAAATGTATAGATCTCAATATACTACCGGAGACGTCATGATTCCCGCTTCGCCACGATGGAGGGCTTCAGTGCTATTTTGATAGCGCTGCTGTGGCTACTTGGCGCGTCAATCTGAGATATATAACTTTGAAATTCGTCATCATGGAGGCCAAACAAAGATTATTTAACCGTGTTTTTTTTCTTCTTTTTTTTCTCAAATAGAGAAGCGCTTTAGTTTCCTTTTAAGCTGGCAGCGACCACAAGTAATCTTGAGAACCGTTACGCGACTTCATGGGAGTAGGCAAGCCTTAGCTCCTGCCTCCTTTTTTTCTTTTTTTTGCGCGCGTTTGTGGGACTGGACATTTCGAAAGTGGAGACGAGATATTGATCTCCCAGTAAAATATGGCGATGGCGGTTGAGCCCTGGGTAAATTCAATCTTTGAAAAACGCCAGGGCAGAAAAAAAGCGCCCAGACCCTTCCAAGATTATGCAGATCCCCAGTGATCGGCGTCCAGAAATTGAAGAAAAGAAAAGAAAAAGAAAACGAAACTCAGATATATATTTTTTTAATTTTTGAATAAAGAAGTTTTTGAGGTGATTTCTTTTTCTTATGCTGATGGTATGATATTTCTAATAACACGATTATCACTGTGCTAACTATACTTTGTGGTGTCGAAACCGGAATGCGAATTTCATGCCTTCATTTAAAGAAATTGCATCGACTGCCAGGCTTGGGGAAATTCCGCGAATACATTAAAACAAATGCGTGCCTCAACGCATAATAAACTGAAACACCTAGTTCCGAGAGTCCAGTGGACCAGTGGCAAGAGCCAATACACTAAAATGTAGTATTGCACTTCTTAGATACGCATTCAGATAATTTTCGTGGAAACTTCTTCCAAAGAAAAAAAAAACCTGCAAAATAAAAGAAAATGCTTCACCGTACTGTTGTGACAAATGTTCTGTTTTCTTGAATTTTTTCATATAATGTTTATTTTATTATATTTTTTGTAATAAAGCGACTACCCGTTCCTCTACGCTGAAAAAAAATACTATATTTTACACAACCATTGACAGAGTTTCCGTCTCCCGAGACTAGAAAAAAGAAAAAGAAAGCACGCCCAGCATGAGTTTAATTGTACAAAGTTCCTACGTTGAACAACAAGGCCTGCTCGGAAGAAAGCACCGTTGTCACTAGCTCAATTTATCACCGTCAGCAGAGACACCAGTCGCCCATTGAGCCTGACCAACTTCACGCTGTCTGAACGTACACCCGCCACACTTTCTTAAGACACCTGACGCAGAAACGTAAGCCTGGCAAAAACGATTGCGTAAGCACCTCTGTAACCGAAAAGGGACCATGAATCATCGCCACACTGGAACAGAGGAAGTGCGCGTCACGACAAAGCTCACAGAAACAAGTTTGTTAGTCTTTTGGAAAAGCACGGTTGGTGCAGCTGCCGGTGGCGACGCGTAGAGTGCCTAGACTCGAGCGTGTTTAGAAGTGCTCCATCGCGTGCCGGATCACGTGGTTTATGAACAGCATTTTTATGCTACAACCCGCTTGAAGGAGGCGGACGCGTCGATCGTCTTCAAGCGTCACCCAAGCTTGGCTCAGCCTCTCGCGCTCTATCCTCCTGGCCAAGCGGCTACTCGCGCAAGCGGGTGCCAGACTTGTACACGTTACCGAAAAATAGTAAGGAATTACATTTACAATTAGTGAAGGCTAAATTGTAATTTATTACAATTACAATTACCCTCCCATAAAAGTAAGTGACCGTTACCCCCAAAAGTAATCCGTTACTTTCGTGGCGTTACTTTCAACAATATTTTTCTCAATTAAGAAACGAAGGGAAGAAGGTTATTCAAGTTCTTATTGTTGCCACCTGTTCCATTTATTTACCTTGAGTATTTTGAGCAACAGCTGACTATCGAAAGTCTCGTCAGATATTTTGCGTTATTTCTTACTCAATATGTCGACTGCTACGCTGAACACCGATTGAACTGAGGCGCTGGATGGGAGTGCCATGCATGTTGTGCCTCACGAATGTTTTATGCCCTGCATTGAGCGTCTTCAGCGAAGCAGTGGAAGTAGTATTTACCTCGAAGATAGAGAGGCGGCGTGACCACCCAGTCTACGCAAGAAGCGTCCGCCATTAGACTGCGAACGACCTCGGTGGGTTGAGCTTCCTCTCTCTCAAATCCATACACCAACTCACCACCCTGACCTCACGCCACTACGATGGTGGTTTCTGTCGGCACTGCGCATGCACAGACGCTGCAACCTGGTGTCTGCGCACGCGCAATGTGCACACCAAACGTGGGCAAGCGGGCGCTTGGCTGCAAACAGTGCGTTGGTGTATGCGGGAGCGTAAGTTCGTCGGCTTCTTTCAGAAGGGTTCCGATGATGTCGAACGCCGAGCTCTTACTGGCTGCTTGAAACAGTATGGTGGGTAGACCTCAATGCTAGCTGCCTCGAGGTCTACCCACTATCCTTCCAATCAAAGCCAATCAGAATTCGGCATCATTCTACGTTCACCGCAACTGCTAGCAGAAGAAGCAGACGACTTGTTTTCCGCATAGGCTCTCTGGCGGTGTGTCTCCAAAACGCACTCCTGTCCCTGGCGGGCAGAACATTATCCCAGCTGCTGTCGGCCGCCTCCAAGGCACGTCCTCGGCTTGCATGTTTTCCCCAATTCATCTGGAAACTTTGAGCGCAGTGTTGAGGCGACGCATACGCTGCTCAAAGAGCTTGTCGGCAAAAGAATACAATTCTGTTTTTTTTTCTTTCTGGCCAATTGCTGTTGTTCTTTTCTCACTCAACTAAGTGCTGCGGGCCCCCATTGTCACTGCTTGGCGAATATTAGGCCTAAGTGGACGACGGCTCAGAAAGAAGTTTCGTTTCTATGTTTTATATTTTGATCCTGATGACGACATGTCCTGAGGCGTTCGTATTTTATCGCCACCGCAAGCGGCACATTAACGCAAACTTTTCGAGTTTCAGCGATACGTGGTTAATTAAGAGGCCGAAAACCCCAGTTTCATTTTCTGTCTTGGGCCCTCTATTACCTTCCATAGACGACAATTTTAAAAAGAAGCACCATGCCGGAATCTTTTTGGATGGACTAACTTATGGATAGTTACACTGGTTTGTCTCATGCGAGCTAATTGTTGTCACTTTGTTTTCGCTCCATAACAGACTATGGCAGTGATCTGCTTGTTCAGTCTATTTTCATGTTTTCTCAACCGTTCTCTTTTATTTTCTACAAAACTTTCGGGATTTTTTTTAGATTATTCGATTATGCTACCTAACAATGGGAGCTTTGCAAAGTTTTAAAAGCTTAAATTAACAATACTTCTGACAGTAACAGCCGCCGCACTAAACAAAGGAAAAACATTTCAGTTGCCAGTTGGTTTTCCAGATTTCTTAACTCATTCGTACTTCATACAAGATTAGTTTTCTGTGGGAGGGTTGTACATTTTTCCCTGTTTATTTAGAGGAAAATAAACAAGCCCTCCACCTTTTAAAATAACATAAAGAAATTACACTAAGTACGTTACCTTGTACCACCACTGTACTGTATAAATGTAAAAAAAAAAATTTAAAAAGTCGAGTCGAGTTTTTAAGGTAACCTAATTGACCGGTTGAAACACAATATAAATTTGATTTGTTTCTTCACAAAATGTCTACTAGTGTATGTGGTGGGAAAAGGTATGGTGATTAAGAACCGGCGCCCTCTCAGTTGGCGATATATTTGCGCACATGGCAAAGCTTACAATGACGAAAAGATGCTGCCAGTCGCGTTTTCAGTATCTAGATATTTCAGAAAATATTTATGGCCCGAATTCGGTTTTCTGTCCAGGAAGCAAGCATTGCAAATTCTTGGTAGCGAACAGAAAGTCCAATGTCTCATCACAAGAAAACAAAGGACGGAATAACGGAGGCGTCGGCTGACTATCCCCCTTTTAAGACTTCATCAGGTCAAGCAGGAAATTCTCAAAGGATATGCGCAAAATAGTAGATATCCGATAGAAAAGCTTGCATGACTGAACTGAACTGCAGGCAAGGTCACATCAGCTATTGTTTGAGACTACAGAGTTTTATTATCTTTATCTAAAAATGATACGCACTAACACATAATCTGGATTCGCAGCAAAAGAAGTGTAGTATCTCCATTCCATATAAGAAATAACGTGGAAATGTACAGTTCAAGGGAGGCGTAACCAAAAGAAGAAACAACAATATTAAACTCACAATCAAATCATAATCAACAACAAAAAGTACACATCACAATTTGTAGTGTAATCTGTTTAACGAAACTCCATAGGAGAAATTGGTCGCATTGGACAATTTATCAGTAGAAAAATTCGCAAAACTCGGCGACAGAAAAAAACAAAAAAAAAAACAACACCAGTGCAGATGGTGTGGAAGGGGACGTGTTTTGGCTTCCTAAAATCATTGTAAGGTACGAAAGCTACATATCCGGCGGGAACTCTGGAGTGCAGCTTCATTATTCACTCCCCCGAATTGTGTTCGGTTTTGAATGGTCGGGAACGTTTTGTTAGGATACAAAGAAGAAAAATATAATCAAGTTTATTTTCGATGTTTTAGGCGTTTTAAATATTGCATCATTGCCTTTTAGTTTTTATTAAGCATCGAGTATTCAATGAATATATATATATATATATATATATATATATATATATATATATATATATATCATATACTGTAAACGACTTAATTTTCGCGGGCTCGAATTTTCGTGAATCGGACCAAAGCTGAAAATTTGAAATTATTCGCGGGTTCTAATTTTCGCGAATCGAGTGTAGCTTCCGTAACGTTCGCATATTGCCCGAATTGTTCGCGGGACGTATTTTTCGCGTTTGTAGGCGATTCGCAAAATTCGCGAAAATTAGGCCCTCGCCAAAATGTAGTCGTTTACAGTATATATACATCACTTTATTTTTGTGATTCCTTCTAATCCCAGTCGCTCCGACGTTTCTTTTTTGTTTTTGTTTTCTGTATTAACCGTGCCACAAATTACGACTCGGTGTCGATAAAGTAGTACTTTTTCTAATTTGGCCGCCAATAATATTCGTTTGTTCAGACAAGTGGTAGGAAAATTATTGCTTCCGTGGGAAATTCGGCACTGACTACTGCAAAAGTTACATCATTACAGCCAACGTTTCCAAACATTGCGAACGCATACATCAAATCAATGACGGCTCCGCCTATGATATTTTGTATGATCGGCTAATGCCTCGATCTGAGAGGCTGAGGAGCGATAATGAGATGCACGGGACTCACGATCACCTGCGTTTCCCAGGATGTAGCCGTGATTTTATCACGGCTACAGCTGGAGAGTAGGGTGAAGACTTGGGCGAATTGGTTTTGAATACTGAAGAATTAAAAACAGCACGAGCAAGACGAGGGACAACAGGAGACGTAGACAGATAGGACGCTGAATCTCAACTGAAATTTATTAAAAAGCAACATATAAAAATCGCCGTGAATAAGTAGGAGGCAATTCTTACCACATTGAAAGGACAGTGAGTGTGCAGGCGAGCTGGTGATAGCTAATCATGTCATATAACACATGAAACTGTGGTGGAATAAATTTGGAAACTTTTTAGTAGAATGAACAGACACAGAAACGGACGTCTCAAACGGACGTCTCAAACAGAACGTCTCAGAAACGGACGACACAGAAACGGATGTTTGAGACGTCCGTTTCTGTCTGTTCCTTCTGCTGAAAGGTTTCTACTTATCTTCCAACGCAGTCTCCAGGTGTTATGTGACATGATTCTTACCACGTTGCCATGCACTATGACTGTCATACATGCGAGTCTAGGAACGCCAGTTTTTTATCAAACAGAGCGATCGAGGGCGCACTTACACACTGAACGTCGCCTGCCACATCGAGAGATATGCGTGGTACGCCCCGGCAATCTCCCCTCGTTATTTGCTGTTTTATACCTCCACAGGATGACTGTGTCTTCTAACATCGAGATGCGGGACTTCACATCTGTCACAATGAACGGCGAGATTGCCCGAGTGATGATCTTCACTGATAGAGCATTCTCTTGCTGTTTATTCGGCAGACACCAGAATAATTTTACCGTCTGACGCGCAGATATTGAAAATACCTGATATGATTTTCATACTGCGCCAAACCGCCCCAGGTTGTCGGTATGCGTGACGGTGGATTTCGATACCGACAACGCATTGCGCAGAATGCCTTAACGACAGCGCCAGAGTGTCATCACCGGAGCGCGGCGTTTCTGCGCCAGTCCTTCAGCCCATGAGCCACCGGTGTGTAATCCACTGTCCTTATCAGGATTTTCGACAACCATACTTCAACCACGTTTGCGCTTTAATATTTTGCCTCTGGAGACCACGATCAGTAACCATACCATCTCACGCAGATGTGATTTCAACAAAGCCGTTTGCGGCGATGGCGACGCCTGTTCGCGGTTTGCTATAACCCACTTCCGAAGAACAGTGTGCATTTTTCAACCACCAGATGCCCATTCCAGAGGTTTATCCATCACTTCGGTGTTGAGAGTCCTTATTAAGGCACTCAAGACCGGTCATAAAAATAAAATGACGGTTAACGCCAGTAATACCATACATTACAGAGACTCATAATAGACAGCGGCGTACAGAGAACATGCCCAGCAGGGATGCCCACCGGAACAGCGGGGAAAGGTTAAAGAGAATGCGGCAACAGGGAGTCATAACGCGTCAAAATATAAAACTGTCAGCAGTGCAGGGATGTCAGCAGACAGCCCTGGTTACGCGCAGAGGTCCAGTTCATAAAGGAGCAGAAATGATAAGCGAAGATAAACACCTTACCCGGCAGAATGACGACTCCAGTAATCCTGCCGTCCAGAGCCAGCACAGGTAGTGCGGTTTACGCTGAAAGCATTAACCGATAAAGAACAGCAGGCATCGAGGGAGATTGTTTATATGCACCATATTCTGACAAGAACCGGCTGCAAAGGTTACCTGGGAGAGCGCCTGATCGCCTGCTGATAAAGAACTGATAGCCCGGGCTGGGAGACAGCCATACGTGACAATGACGAATACGTCCGGCTGACCATGGCGACGGCAGGTTTTCCACCAGTTGAGAGCAAGCACTCACCGTCTGCTGCCCCTTCACCCCGTCAGAATGCTGTTGTTTTAATCTTCAGGTTATATAGCTGACCATTAAGGTTTGATTACGCAGTGAAGAAATACCTGCAACACCAGCGAATATCATAAATATTTCAGTTCATTAAACGGCGGCGTCTTCGGTTAACTGAGCCTGAATACCGCAGCTGTCAGAATATGCCGTTTTTGTTTCACCGCCGTCTGCATAATTTTCAACGACCGTCTGGATGCCAGCAGTCTGCGATGTCCAACAGCCATTTAATATTAATGAATGGCAGAATGCAACAATTATTTCATTGCCCCACAGGCACGCAATTATTCAGGCCACGGTTACCTTTGCCGACGAACATTACAGCTCAAACAGACGCCGCTGACCAAACGAATCACATCAAATCAACGGTCAAAGAAAGAAAAAAGAAAGGCGGTTTCTACTCCTTTCCTGAATAAATTGTCTGGATCATTTTTTGAAACCAAGAAAGCAAACAAGATATGCGCGCTCTATACGTGCGCGATGATTTCTTCTAATAGGTCACGGAAAGCTTCCGGTGCGAAGGCGATGCCCGCACGACACACTAAATGTGAAACCTATTTTCATTAGAATGATTATTAGCGCTAAACTTTATTCATGGGTATGTGCCAGCATGTTTTCGTAAAAAAGAGTTTCCATGGGTTACGCTTCTTCGGAGGTTCCTGTAGTGCCTTGAGTTTTTTGTGCTCTCGAAGTGCATTGAACCCCATCGAGAAACTAAAGTTATATAGAAGTAACTTACGACATCCAGGTGATCCCTTAAAGCCCGGTTCACACAGTTGCGTTTGACTGCGTTTGACTGCGTTGCGGCTGCGAGAAACCAGACATCCCTGCTGCTTATGTCGCGTGCCAAGATGATTCATGTAGGATGGATTCCACATGCATACGAAGCACAGATGAGCCGTTTGACCGTAATTTTTGAATGATGGATTACTAATTACGACTCAAGCTACGCGTTGCCTGCATGCGGGTTATGTATGCTTTCGTTGCCCTGGCCTAAGTGTAACTGTTGTCTTTCGTTACACCCGAGCGTAACGCTTTTTTGGCATGAATTTCAGCTCCTTAACACATTCGCTCAATTTTGAGCTGGATTGCACATTTTGCCTTAACGTGGTCTGAGTTAAAAAAAATAAAAGAAGCTTCTCTTTTCTAAACCTTTCTCTTCCCTCTCTCATAGTTCCCAGTCTGCCACCACTTTCTAGATGTCACAGCACTTGCGTCCAGCCAAGACGCGTGCGCTATGACAGCGTTCAGCTCAGACTCTCATCTTCAGCGTTTAAACACGAGTACGCCTATCAAAGTTGAGGCAGCCCTCGGGTCAATCATGTCCTGCGATGGCCTCTGCTACAGGATGTAGAATCTACAACAAACGGCCTTACTTTCTAAAACGAAATATATTTATTTTCTCGATGCCCCCCCCCTCACCCCATGTAAGAAGCCACTCTACAGCATCAGCTGGTATGGTCTCTTCCACACTTGAAAAGATGTAGTCGTACTTGAATGGCGTCCCTCATCGATATCTCCAATGCTCGAAGAAGAGAACAGACTTTTTAAAGTCGTTGCGTACATCACTGTTTGCGTTGCATCATGGGACCTCTGTGTCTATGGAAATGAGTGAAATCTTTCGTCAGTTTTCAAGCGTCTCCGTCGACGAAGTAGTGCATCTCAGCACTGCGTAAGAATAAAGTCAGCGCTTACTTGCACGGCATCCGTTCATCTTCGTGAGAGCCCCCTTTTAAAACATTGGCTTCCTCCAGCGGCTGCAAGGGCCAACCTAGACTAAGCGATGAGGAGGGGGTACAGCCGTCCGCGTACCATACCTTTTCCGGCGGTCGAGCTACCGCTTCATAGTGCAGCATGGAGCCTCCTCGCGGCTCACGGATCGTTAAGAAACCTAGGACGTCGAGGCTATGGGACAGGATGATCGGCCCAATACACTTATTCTTCTTGTGTCCCTCCCCCCCCCCCCCCCCTCCCTTCTTAAAGAACATGCCCCAGCATTCTATGCTTTTGGAGGCAATACTTACAGTATTACAAATTTAAGCAAAGTCACATATACGAAAACGCGTGCACTGTATTTGGAAACCGCGACCAATGGATTCTCAAGATGCCTTGAACGGCAGCGCACCGTTAAGATCGCTTCGATTTTGCGAGAGTGGCAAGAGGTCTATTCCGAATTGGCGCGACGTTTATTTTTTTATTATTATCATATTTTGTGTCCGTTGATTGTGAATCGAGCTCACTACCACAGAGCCACGCTAACTGAGCGGCTTTGACACGCAACCTAATGAACCGCCTGAGTTGAGGACAGCTGCGCATACGAGTCTCACGCAGTGCCCGCAAGATGTCAGGAGTTACGGTGACGTCGGATCACGACACTTGCGTCTCACGCCGCGTTCGTTAGAGGGCTTCTGTGTGCATAAAAAACTTCGGCAAAGACACTTAAGACTGCTTAGGTGTAGGAATGCGAAAGAATTTCTACACGCAGCGTATTCCTACAAGCACCGCGCCAAGTCTTCATTTACCGCACACGGCGCTCCGGTGGTGACATCAGGCTCCCACACTGCGCAGGCGCGGCAAAGCCCGGCGGCTTCTGAGACAGGTTCAGTGACGAAGAATCTGCGTTGCTGTGCTTTTCTTTGTGTCTTATTTTTGAGGCGCGTACTTGATGACGTGAATTTACGTGCCGTATCGCTCAGCCAATGGGAATTTATGGCTATTACACTCGGCAAATGGGACTTTAGGTGCCGTTTTTCGCTGCTGCGAGACAACGCCGGCTTCTCTCCCTGGGACAGTTAATGATTTCGCAATAATAAGTAGGTGTGTCAGTCTACGAGCAGACGTTGACGATAGGTATGCATTGTGGACTGATAATGTATAGCGGCTATCGCCCTGACAGTGCTGTGAAGTTACACAGGAGTCCTCAATTTTCTGAGGGACAAAATCTACTCTAATACGCGATACGCGAAAAGAAAAAAAAAGAACCACAGAAATCGGTTAGAATACCATGTGCCGCGGGACCCGTTCATACTGGCATCTTCATCACTAGACGGGTTATCTTCCTTTAAAAGACTAAATTTCTGTAAGACTTGCATGAGCTGCCAGCGAGAGTATATTCACTTACAGAGAGTGGGTAAATCATCCTGAGATGATAGGCTTCCCTACTTCTACCTGAGCGATTCGAAGATCATTGAAAATATCGTGGTATTTTAATGCTTCCAAAATGGCATATTTTTTCTTCAAAACATGTACTGTGGAAGACATCACATACTGCGGCCTCTCGACAACAACGAATAAGAACGGAAAGAGCGTTTACAACTACGTTGTCTGAGAAACATCCTCCCCGGTCATCGCTGCAACCCTCACATGTCTCCAAACTGAAATTCATAACGATCCGACTCGAGACCATCAATCTGTGCCTCCCGGTCGCCAAAACTCTCTCTATGCAACCCGACGTGGGCCATAAATTTTAAGCAGACCGAGACTCTAAGCGACGGTCGCCGCGAGAAAGAGGCTCGTCTATTTTGTGTCCCGCCGGCATTCTTCCGACGACTCTTTGCGGCGCAAGAAGACCTCAGCGCGAGGGCTTACGGGCGAGACAGGCCAACATTCCCCATCCGACAACAAAGCCAGAAAAAAAAAAATCTCGGGCCAGATTGCAAACGCACA
>JAZHYW010007384.1:0-117696 GCA_037355805.1 Ixodes ricinus
GCCTCCGCACGAAAGTTAAGCGCGGTAACCACTCGGCCACGCACGCGCCTGCTCGCCGACGCGCGTGGCAATATTTTGTTTGGATTCCCGAAGAACTGTTGCCATCTTACAAGGATCCCAGAATGCTCACAAGCGTCGCTGTTTATATTCTATTTTCTTGTTACTACTTTTTTTGGGGGGAATCCTCAGCCTTTTCATTTGGCCGTGCCTTCCAGTGTCTAGCTGCAGCACTAACAATACATTTTTTTACAGTGGTGTGATAACACGCTGTGTCCCATAGAAAACTCATCTTGCGCAAGCTTCCTTTAGAATATTTTATCTTTATCTCCGTTGTTTTTTATGTCTTTTCTCTGGCCACAGAGGGATGTCTGTCTCAATATGGCTTCGTTTTCTACTCGAACCCGCTATCGGCAACCATTGTTTCGTTTGGTTCCCTTTCCCTATTCGGATATGACGATACCTGATGTAGTCTGGCAGACAAGCTGTCCGACCTCTTGTAGCTCGGGCAAAAATTGTGCCGGTGAATTGCCAGCACACGCCGGTGAAGCGCCACGCGAACGGAGCGCACCGCCCAGCGTTTGACCACGCGAACGCCCTTGCCGAAGACGTGGCAAAATATTTTGCCGGGAAATGACCACCCGAATTAGCCATAAGGCGGAGCACTCGGACGTTCAAGCTCAAGATTGTGTCCAAGTGACCGGGGCCGCGTACTGTTTTTCGAGAATTGCACATAAGATGGCCATACCCGCCGAAAAAACTTCGTTGCCCCGTTCAACCGCCCGGTTTCTGCAAGTTGTCTCTCTCTCTCTCTCTCTCTCTCTCTCTCTGTGTGTGTGTGTGTGTGTGTGTGTGTGTGTGTGTGTGTGCGCGCGCGTGTGATTTCCAGGGTGGAGAGTAAAAATCAATTATTTATATCGTGATTTAAATCGGACTAGTTTTACTATCATGGTTTAGATCAGGGATCTCCATACGTTTTGGCTAAGGGATTGGATTGGGGACCTGTCACACTCTCGAAGTCCGGAAAATAGATAACACGACGTAAATAAGGAAATACTAAACAACCCTAAATAAGCATTTTAATACACAAATATAAACTAAGCAAAACTTTAAAAAAGATAGGTGAATGAATACATATGTATGCTTTATTTTTAAATCCAGTATATTGCTAATTATGACATATTACAAAATTGTGACCCAGAGAGCTCGCAGGCATAGTTCATGAACTTTGGCATAACAACATAGGACAGTAGACAAATGAGAATAATAGATCTGATGCTGACAATATTATTACAGAGATCATAGTTACACAGACATGAAACAGGGTACTACGAATGCTAGGAATGTTTGTAATGACAATGTGGAACACATATTATGGCGAGAGAACCCGCATTTCGGTGCAGATTTTCTCATTCTTTCTGACATCTTCGCTTGTGCTTTAAAAACACGCCATGGCGCTGCTTTTTTTATTTTATTTTTTACGTGTTTATTTTTTAGTTAGTAGCAGGGACCGTGGGCCGGGTGTCACTGGAAAGACCGCTGGCCATCCACGGGCCGGATCCGACCCGCGGGTTGGGGTTTGGAGACCCCTTAAATGAATAAAACCTTTTCGGCATAAACGATCCCGTAAATGTTTTAATTTTACATACGTCTATCATTTAGTGCTTTCTATAAATATACATTTGTTTTGTGTTTAAATCAAAGTGTCATCAATCAAGAAAGACTTGTAGCAGGGTGAACACGATCAAAAAGAAGTGCTCTTCTGAGCAAATCGAAGCATTGAGCTTGATTTCGGCTCCACTTCGTTCATCAGCTATGTAACGCCCTATTGCAACAAAATCCAGAACACACACATGAAAACAAACAATAACTAGAAAAGTAATGTCCTATTGCAACCAAATCAACACGAAAGAAAAACATTATGAAGTTGTTCTAGCTAACTAAAAATCAAGCTGTTTTTCTTCTAGTGTAGCGGGAACCACAGCAATAAAACGTTGGCTATATTGTACTTTATATTTACAGTTGATCTTCCGCATTGTTATCAGTGATCGGACGAATTAATCAGTCAATCTGCCATGTTAAAAAAAAAATAGTAAAAAAAAAAAAGACAACACTAAAACCTAGGGGAAACAGTTTTTTTCCCCTGAAGATTTCCAATGGGAAAATGGAGCCCATTTTTGCCCGTTTTCGGTTTCTGGCGCCATAGAGCCCCATGTATTCGAAAACTCCGTCGGCCGCCATTTTCCCATTGAAATTTTCAGAAAATCACTTATAACTTTTGAATAAGGTATCGGATCGGGCTGAAACTTCGGCATCTGGTTGTGACCTCTAGCGCTACCTTTGGGCTGGAGAATGAGCGTTCGGCGATGCCTAGTTTATTTTTGCGGTAAAAAAAAAACCCTGTAATTTTTGTTTTGTGACACCCTGTACATTTTTTGAGTATGTACTTGTACTTTACTCGAAGTATTTTTTTGGGGTACTTTCCGAGGAACGTACAATTCCCGACTTCAAAGTACATTCCCCAAATTTGGTTTTGTTAAATTTGTATCACAAAATGATGCTTTGTCAACTCCGAAGAAATACTGGGCGGGATATTCTACTCTCACCATGCAGAGACGTGAGCAGACGACGCATCGCTCCGCTTGTTCTGGGGGCGGCTTTCCAGTAGATTTTTTAACTCTCGCTACTTCTTGGTCAGTCAGCGTCAAGCGAGGAGGTTTAAAATAATATGAGAGCAAATTAATCATAATCTAGCACCTGAAACTGTTGTGCGGAACAATTAATCTTTCAAGTCGAAGAAAAAGACAACAGAGGAGAACGTCACAATGATTTGAGACATTCTCTTTTGTCTTTTCCTTCGACTTGAAAGTTCCTTAATTTTTTCGCACCCCAATCTCGGGTGTCACATTATGATTAATCATCACCAGCTCGCTTTCACACTTACTGTTTTTTTTTCCATTAAAGAGAGGACACTCCTCTATGAGAGGATTGCTTGCTAAAGCTACGGGGCTGACGTCATGCTCTCTCCTGGTACATTTAACCCCTTTGGGTGCAA
Source organism: Ixodes ricinus (assembly GCA_037355805.1). Taxonomy (NCBI): domain Eukaryota; kingdom Metazoa; phylum Arthropoda; class Arachnida; order Ixodida; family Ixodidae; genus Ixodes; species Ixodes ricinus. Next base: position 3,053 of record JAZHYW010007384.1, read on the forward strand.
CAATCCAGTGCAAGCGGCGCCAAATTCAGAAGAGGGACTACTACTTTGTGGCCACTTGACTTTATCAAATATTCGCCGCTGTTTTTTTTTTTTTTTTTAAATAGCTTATGTACCTTTGATTACCTTTGGGCAATGCATACCAGTTAAAAATCACTCTATAGGGGAATTAAAGGACATCATGAAAGATTGTGTTAAAATACTTGTACTTTACTTTTAAAGTACATTGTATTTATAGTACTTTACTTCAAGTACATTGAACCCAGTGTACTTACTACTTTTCTTAAAGTACATCACGTCTCATTTACTTTGTACTTTACTTGAAGTACCTTTTAGATGTACTTTACCCAACACTGCATCTTAATACATATTTAGAAAATGTGCACAAAAGCGTGATAAAGGAAACAAATCCATATATAGGCCCCAAGGCCATCTTTACGTGTTGATCGTCTCAAGGAAGACCAAAGGTCGCCGTTCGCTCAGCAGTCCCGGAGACAAATTCTTTGATGATGTCGTCCAGGTTGAGCTCGGCGTTTGAGGTGTGTTAGCCTCCCGACTCATGCGGCTGCGTAGATACGTTTTAATTCGGCGTAAGGCACTAAAGAGCGCACCCCCGAAGCCGCAGATGCAGGCACAGAATGAAGATGTTTCGTATCTTTTACGAGTTGGTCCAGGAGGTCACGAATTTCGTCAGATTTTGCCTGTAGTGTCCTAAATATGGCGTCAATTGTGAGGGAATCAAGGTTGCATAAATGAGCCGGCAAAAGTAAAAGCTGCGCAGAGGGTCGGACCAGATCAAGATCACATGAATGCACTCCTAGGGCCTCATTCAGGTCATCTGTTGTGAACTGTCTTCCCCCGGCGGCGTTAATCAAGGTGCCCTCTAGTTTTACTAGCTGCTTCATACCAGGCTGTTCAAACTGCCGTTGAGTTTCACTCATAATGCAGTCTACAGCCGCAGAGTACTCCTTTCGTAAAGCTGCCTTGCAATCAAGTACAACTGGCGGAGAAGGTTTGTTGCTTATTTTAAACCTCTTTGGCGGTTTTGTGGGCCTTGCGCTGCGAGAGTCCTTCAAACCTAGCCAGTGATTTCCCTACACTCCCCCTTACGGGGGTGCTATCCCCCCTTGTTTTTCCGAAGGCACCCCTTAATTCACAACGATTCCTCTATTCTCAATGCTCCTCCCCCCCCCCTAACCCCCCTCTAAAAATTTAGAGACGTATCCCCCCCCCCCCTCACTTCAATTCCTGGGGAAACCCCTGAACCTAGCCGCATTGCACTTCAGCTCGTGCAGTCCCACAACTCTTCAAACGCGACTTCAGACTGCAGACGGGACATTGCCTCGCAGAGAGTCTCTGCAGCCTCTTTGATACCTGCGGCGCGAAATGTTGAACATGGCAGTGCCCTTGCAAGTTCTTCCCATGAGCCGAACAAAGCTATAGAAATGTTTATTCCAAGCAGCGTTTCAAACCTTTTTAAAAGCCTCTCATACCCCTTCAAAATAGCCCGGCTGTTGTCTGCAATCGAATCTTCTCCTTGTAGCAGCTTGTTCACTGTCTCCTGAACTCTAGCATAGTTTTCAGCGAACCTTTTCATTGACTTCACTCTGACAGTCCACCTTGCTGGGCAAAGCGGAAGAAGGTTATTTGGCGTTGATCCGGCCTCTTCCGCCGCCTCGCGGACTGGAGGAATTACAATAGATGAATAAACAGCTTTGCGTTTCTTCGAAGTCGGAGAGGGGGGCTCAGCCCCATCCTGAAAAATCTTGGGGGGGGGGGGGGGGGGCTCTGGTTCCCCTCCCCCCCCTCCCCCGGTTCCGGAGTCCCTGGGCATGTCTAAAAACATGTTTGTCGAAAAAAAAATGTTTGCACAATATTTGACTCCGTAAGTGACTACGTCACAACATGGCGTCTGTGTCCAAACAAACCGTTGCTAGGGGCGTTGCTATGGACTAATTCATGGAGACTCCACATGAGGCTAGATTTTTGCTTACAAGTAAGTAAATAATTTTTTTAAGCAACCTAACTTCTTGATATCTAATTGTGAAGATGTTCTTGTCGTCTCAGTCTCGTATTGCAACGATGAAAGCCATTTATGAAGTAGTACACTCCGCTTTGCTTTGGTAGCAGACGACACGATAGATTTGCTGGCCTCTGTTGCAGCGAGCATCTTCATTGAATTGCGTCGGTAAACGAGCAACAAAAACAAGTGCACCGCCATGGCCGTAGAGGCCTCCGCAATGTGAGTTTTTTTTTTTTCTGTGAAGAATTCAGCTTAGTTCAGAGGGGGAAAATACCGTGAAATCAAACCACGTCATGCAGATCAGTTACGACGACGACCTGGAGTGCATTACCGGCGTAGTGCAGGCCAGCATGAGAAACAAATTGTACGCCGTCGAGGTAAGTCGTTTATTATTATTATTATTGAGGTTGTCAGGTTATTAAAGAATTCTGCGTATCGCGATTTCGCAGTGTTTTACTTTTTTCTCATCCTTGAAATGGCTACTGCAAATGCGTGCTTGTTCTCCCGGCTCGCTGTCTGCTCTCCTAAAATAATAATGATAATCGATCAATGCTTTTAATGTGCCCAGGATCAACCATGCAGTTTTCCTCAATAAACTGTTAATAATAATAATAAAATAAATCACCCAACTAAAATAATATGAAAACAAAGGTGAACAAGAAGAACGCTATCCACCGGTCTTGTACTAAATACTAAATTAAAAAGCTAGTCCGAACAGGAGAACATATGAAGAGCACAATGAAAAAACATCACCAAAGGTAGATATATAAGCTTAAACAAAATAACCGGACAGCGCATGGACACAGGCATACTTCTCAACGCTGTTTTACCATAGCACTGTAAGACTACTGCAAGTTTGAGCTGGATTTTACTCTCACTACAACTCGCATGCAACTACTTTATTAATATTATAGTAATATTATATAAATATAGCGCCATAGTTTTTAAGACATTATGACCGAACAAAATATGGGTTTTACGTGGTCTCAATTGGTTTGGCCTTTTTTCTTTTTTTACATCAAGGTAACTGTCCGCCAGTGCTGCATGTACTCACCTTATGTATTTTATCCAGCTCTTTCGCGCTTTGGGGTTTTGCGGAAATCTGAAGAAACTGTAAGAATCTTTCTCCACGCGATGGTTACAACCAGGTACGAAGCACCCTCCCATATAGCGCGGGTCCGCATACAAAATTGGGGACCTCAACCGATCGCCTGAAGTGCTTTTCTCACGGGTGCAATGCGATCTTTTAGCCGACGATAATCTCGATCGACGCCCGGACTTTCGATAAATCATATTTTGCATCGCGCATCCCACTATGAGTTCTTATATGTGTCTGAAACTCATTATGTTTCAAACAAATGCAATATCAGAATATCGTCTATATTCACACAATTCAAACGACGGCGCCGGCTTGGCCGGCTGGCGTGTGGCAGATTGCATACTGCTTGCATTCGTCGTCTGCTGCAGGCATCTTGAGGACCGGAAGTTGCAGTCGTAAATATTTCAGAAACAAGCGATTACCGGCACACTTCTGTCGAAACATAAATGACATTCAAGCTTTCTATATCTGTGATTTTTAAAAGTTTAAATCCTACTCCTGATTTTTGAACGGTCGGGTTTTTGTAGCGAAACCTAGCCACATGAATTTGTCCATAACAACGACCCTAGCAACGGTTTGTTTGGACCCATGACGTCACACTTACGGAGTCAATATGAGATTTTCGATTTGCGGGCGTTACGGAAATTGTATCCCTGTGGGATGATGATGATAGCATATATTTTATCTGAATCGAAAGGTTATCAGTCCGGTAGGTCATCTAAAATACCCGTGATTGGTACAACTTTGCTTCGCAGCATTAAAATTGAATCTATAGTTATGCTCTTGAACATAGGAATTAATTACAGTGCAGAAAATTACGAAATGAACACTTCCTCGCCATATATATCGTGACATCTAGTTTACGAAATACGTTTCACAATATATATGATGGCGACGCAACTGAGCTAGAAGCAATATATTCTTAAAATTTCACGAAAGTTTTAGGACAAGTCCTTGCAGTCTATCTTTTATAGAAACACAGCGGCAATCGCAACACTTGTTTTCCTGACCAACATTGTTTACACTCAGCACCGTGATGCAGGCGAATAATCATACAGAAAAGAGTGGTCAGAATTGTTCACTCTAATCTATACGCACCTTCGTAGTCAGCTCGTACCCAGGTGGACATTTTCGGCATAGCTTGGCGTTTGAGGTGTTCTTGACAAAACACTGATCAATTCAATTTGCAAATCAGCATCACCCTTGCTAATTGGTGATTTTCTTCTCAAATAGAACAAAGTAGAATTTCATACTCTATTCGACATTGCAGCTACTTCATTGGTCACTTTCTGGTGTTCTACGTGCGCAATCGTCATAGTTCCGCCACGCGCCCCTGTGTACTTTGCTTTTCGTCCTGCCCACAGACACATAAAATAGTTGTTCATCACATAAAATATGTAATACCAGACTTCTATATGTTCGAGAAGTTAAATGTGTGTCAGTAACACTTCGTTATTGAAAGCAGCTTCAAAATCAGAAATTCGTTTAAAGGGGCCCTGCAATCATATTTAAGCGTCTACCTTCTTTGCGGTTTCCACGTCTCTTGGGGTTCGGGCAAGCCAGCGGCAACGGAGAGAGTAACTAAATATCAGTGCGTCATATTTTAACCGGACGACGCGGAAACCTCCTCCACCTACGGGGGCGACCCGCGGTGCCGAAAGCGCGATATGTGGCGATATGTGACGTCTTTGGTCCTGGGCTTACTCCTGGTCAGAGCCGCTAGCTAGAAGCTTCTTTTTTGTCGAAATACAAAATATAAGTGGCGCAAACCGTTTCAGTTATTTATAAAAGTAGTTTTTGTTCACTTATTTTAGATCAGAAAAGAAACAATTGCGGTTTAGAAAGTACGGAAACAAGAAATGACCCGTCGACATACCCGCCACCAAGCGGTGGAAAAGGAGGCGCATACTAGAAAGGTGTAGTGGGATCAGGCACCAACGAGCGGCGAGCGTAGAAAGGTTCCGGATGTACGCGGCGGCGCTGCGGTCGTATGGACTGCAGGATCCGACCGGTTCCAAGCGTTCCCAAAGCCTTCGGCGAGCAGCTTTGGCTTGCGGTTTAGCCTTTTGGTGGTATGGCAGCGCGAAGTGGCTCCCGTTCTGAACTGATCTTTTTCCCGTGTTTGCTGTCGTTTGTGGCCAATGAAGTGTCATGCCGAATTAGCGTTTAATCGCGCAGCAAATGCAATGCGAGCCGCCCTGGCTGCCCGCTTCATACAGCCTATCCAGAACATGCTTTAGTGGCGCCCTCTCGAGCCGTCGACACGGAGTGCGGCAGCCGTGAGCGCTCGCTGAGTTCACTACACTACCTCCTGTAGTTCACGGCCACTCAAGCAACCAAGGACGTCTTGAAGGAGGTTATTTTTTGCTTGTTTTTGTAATTTTAATTTGCCTATAACTTTTAAGATAAAGCGAAATTCGAGAAAAGAAAAGTTTCATTAAGTTATTACCTTCACTGCGCTCAGGTTCGGTGCGAATTAAAAACCAGTAAAAAAGTCCTTGCAGGGCCCCTTTAAGGCTCTCCCAAATCACTTACAGACATGCCTATCGAGGATAAAAACGCCGGAAAAGATTTGCAGATCGGATTTCCGATAATTTGGGGACGCATTTGCTTATGATGTATACCGTGATCGGCCCTTTATTTATGTTGTCAAATCTTCAGTCAGTAATTAAATATATTTTAATTGTCATCAATAAATTTGACTGAATGAAGTTCACATAACCACTAGAGACCGACGCAGGGGGACGATACTCGAAAACGCCAGCTGTTGAGCCTGCAGAAACGTGCATTTTTGTTCGCTGATTGGCTGTGTGAAACATCGCGGGTCGCGGGGTATGCCAAAAAGGACTGGATGCTCACATAATAGTTCTGAAGGGAAATACATGGAATGTGCAGAAAGAGAAATAAAATAATGGATTTTTTTATTATTATTTATTATTTTTTTATTATTTATTATTTCTCTTTATTATCCCCCCCCCCCTTTTTTTTGATTCCTGGGGAATGGCGCAAAGCTTGTAATAACCTTTTTTTCTAGAAATTAAAAAAAATTGCAGCCCCTGGCTTTACATTTTCTGCTGACAAGACCGCGGCGGTGCATTCTCGGATTCATTGTTGTATATCAAAAGCACACGATGGAAAAGGTCTGAACATAACTTTCTATGCTTAGTATTTCATGGCAACTTCGCCTTTCACCCACATATAAAAGCACTAAGACTGAGGTGTCACAGTACGCTGAAAACCCTTAAAGCACTTTGACTTTGTCACCCAACTGACCACTGGAGAATTTTGAATATCCCCCATGCCTAGTCTGTGTGCCGAATCAAATGAATGGTTGCTTGATAAACGTTTGTTTCTTCTTGGTGCACATCACTTTTTAGGACTTCGTAGGCTTCCCCCTATACAAACTCATTCTGCCATTCAGAACAGAAAGCGGTCCCCGAAATAAGCACTGTGTCAAGATGTACAAATAGCATGCGATTTGATCTTTTAAAAATATGACGAGAGCGTTGTTTCTTTCAGCATTAAAGAAACAGAAATTTATAGAGCTTGAGAGATTTTATGAGATCCACATCAGTTTCTTGAAACATGGAGTTGAAGGGATATGTTCGCTATGCTGAGCTAAAACAATCTTTCAATTAAAAAAAAACAAAAAAACACGTGCATTTTTTTTGCAGTTGAATTGCTTGGGTTGGTACCGACTGTAAACCACAAAATCAAACGTAACTACGAACAATTTTTGATTTGTACGCTTCACTCAGTTCACTTCTTGCGTTTAACTTTGCGGCTTCGCAGAACCATTTCCTTGTTAGTCAACAACTTTAGAAGATCCGCTTTAAATAACAAAATAAGTTTTTTTTTCCTGCTGTGTCTGCGCTGGAGTGGGCGGTAACGAGGAAGCCCACCGACCTGCAAGTTCCTGCAAAGATAGCGTAAAAGACGTCAATAGTTCCTCAGTCACGAACTAAAGAGAAATAAAGCACTCATGTGAATGTGGAACCTATCTCAAACTAATGACGCAGCACCAAACATCGGAAACCTTCGTGGGAAATTATCTTGGGTCGGGTGGGGATTGACCATACACAGCTGACACACAGTGGCGTCACATAAACTGAACATAATTACTTTATCCTTTTCTTTACGCTGTCACCTAAATACTGACGAGAAAGAAAAAACGCAGACGAATGTCCAAAACTTAAAGACTCACTAGGCTTGGCACCTAAAAACAGGAAAAAAATTGGAATGTAATTTTTTAGGCCTTGTGGAGAAGTAGTAACGAGAAACGTAACTACGTTGCCCGTTACTAGATAATAAGTAACGTTAACGTACCGTAACCCGTTCTGTTTTGAAATAAGTAACGAAGTACGTTAACTACGTTTGTCTCGATAAAAAGACGTAAGGCGTTACCGATCAGTAACGCCGTTACAATATGGCCAGTGCAGCAACACTGCTGCACTGGCCACATCGCCAATATACTGCGGAAAGACATATTGACCGTCTGGAGTGACTAACAAACATTACGCCATCAAAATCATCTACGCAACACAAAATGTCCTGCCAGTTTAGCTTATGCTGCGTGTACGTGCGTGGCCAGAACGCGCAACGTACGTCCACCGCCACGCATCGCACGTAAAAGAGGCTAGACTACGAAAGCCTCCGGAGTGTCACATGAGGTTTGCCTTTTTGACGCCTCAGTCCTCAGTTACCTCAGTTGTGGAACTCCCGCGGAAGGGGGTACTTTCCCTCACTCACTTCAGTCCGCGTCCCGTCATTCGAAGCGCCATCTAGATTTTCGTTTACGAACTGTGTGTTCCATATCCATAGAGTACGGCAGGTGCGCCATCTAAACGCTGCGCTTCGAAACGTACGTATCCCCTAGAATACACTGCAGTTACCGAAGCAGCCGTCCGGCGCGTCGAGCGACGCCAGGCGAGTCGTAGTGAGTGAGGGTGGGTACTGCTCGTGCATGCAGTATCTATGAGCAGTTCCGTAACTGAGCTAATCTAATAACATTGGTGGGGGCGCACGCACGTTGCGCCTTTTAAATACAAGAACCGCAATTGCCCGCTCGGAGATTTTTTTTTTTAACAATACTGCAGGCCCCGCTAGGGGTGAACGTATAATTATAATACATAGTACAGGGCATAATGAAAAAGGGAAAACTTCAGTACAATGAAACAACACCCTAGCACCAGATGCGCACCGAAAAGAAACCGAAACGTAGAAACCCGTCCAAATCGAGCGTTTTCCTCGGAACGCCTTAAATGCTACGCGTACCTAATCTCATTTTAATGTGGGTTTATTTAGTAGTACCCGATGATGCCCAGCTAGCAAGATTCAAATTGAAACCATGTCTTTAAAATGAATATTTATTAACAGTTTAATTACTCGAAAATAATTATCCAATCATACTGAAAGTTAATTATTTTCCTTAATGGGTCATTTGACACAGATCACCACGGCATCAACCTTTTTTTCTGCGCGATGCGTAGATATCGCGAAAGCGATTTAGGCCAGTGTTCTACGAAAAGGCGTAACACTGATTCAGCGTTACACGTTTTCACCCCCCCCCCCCTCTCACCCCAATCCTCCTATGTAATGCCCTTCGGGGACTTTAAGGGTAAATATATCAAATTTGGTCAACGAAAAGATATTGAAAAAGTCAGAATTGTAAAAATATTTTGCGGCAGTATAAAAGAAAAAAAGAAATAGATGATCCTCGATTTTCTACAAGTTTCCCTCGATAAACCCTTGGAAACGGGTAGTTCATATTCCGCAAAACATAGTTGCATTATATGGTTTCAAATGTAGAAAATGGAGCCTTTTGCCAGGTCTGTGTTGAAGTCAGTTTCCTTTGCAGGCTTTGTGTCTCAACGACTAGTGTGTTACTCGAGCACCGTATGCACAGTGTCCGTAGTCGGCTTTTCCGGAAATATGTGGTGCCCCCAGCGTCGGCTTTACGCATTGTGACGTTCATATGTACGGCACGTTAAATTATCCAAGTACACACGAAAAGCCCCACAATTCCCCTCGTGGCAAGGTCTCCTGGGATTTTCCGGAAAAGTCTGTTGGTCGCATTATCTCCCAGATCCCATAAAGCATTACCAAAAAAAAACGTCTTTTTTTAGTGATGCAATGTGATTGATATTCCCCATAAAAACTGAACTTTGGGGCGCATTCGGTATTTATGGCGTCGTGCTTGGTTGATTGCGCTGCTCTGTGCTCGTTCCAAGGATAGTATTTTAATGTGGGTAGCCTGTTGACAAAATGGATCGATTCATTTATCTATACAACACTTTACAGCGTTCATAATTTCGATAGATTGTAGCTGACGTTATTAGCTATCTTAGTCAATTTAGAGTTTCAATGGACTACGCTTTACTGCGCCCCTGTCAATGCTCAATGGTCACGTGACACACGTTTGATTGACTTAATTAATTAGCCCTGTTGGAAAAACCAGCATGAAAATCAAGCTGGTAACTAAGCTGGGCGAACTGGTCAATTTTGTAGTCAGGCTGGTTTAACTGGAAACCAAGCTGCTTTAAGTTGGGCAAGCTGGAATTTAAGCTGGTCAGTCTGGTTTAAGTAAAAACCAGCATGGTCGAACTACAATCTGGTTTTAGATTCAATCTGGTGTAGCTGGGAGCCAGGCTGGTCCTAACTGGTCAAACTGCTTTTCCATGGAGTCAATGTGGTCAAGCTGGGAGACAAGCTGGTTAAGCTCGGAGTCAAGCTGGTGAAGCTGGTCGAACTCATAATCGTGGTGGTCAAGCTGGTCTTTCTGGGAGCGCGCACGCCAAGGTCGGCTAGAGATGGTCGAACTGGCATTGCTGGGAGCGCGCGCGCCAAGGTTGGCTTAGGCCACCGTGGCTTAGGCTGGAACGAGGCCACGTCCTGTTCTTTGTCCTCTCGTTTTTGGTAGACGACCGGGCGCTTCAGGCGCGCTGCGAGCTGCCTTTGTGTGCGAAAAAAGAGAGGGGGTAGGAACGGAGAATTTGAGACACGTTTGTCTAGCTTGGGCAGATTTTCGAAGGGACGGCTGTGTGCGCGTTGTTTGGAGACTACTTGAACGACGGTGCAAGCGAAGCGGGTTTTGAGGAGACAGCGAGCGGCAGTCCATTCAGCGCGGGAAGAGGTCGGACGTCCCGACTGAGGCGTCGCTTCGTGTCTTCGAACGTGTGTGTGCTCGTGAATGACGGTGGTGCCGAGGAGTATCGCCAATGCCATCCAAGCCACATGGATTTCCTCGCCTCTGCCGACCACGCAAGAGGCCGCTTCGCCCCCATCACTGGCGGGACCCAGGTTCGCTTCTCTCATCCGTGTAGTATTTTGTGTTGCTATTGCCTGTTTTTGGCGTGTGTCTGGTGTTTTTCGTGTTGAGAGATACGCAATCTGGTTTTATTAACATTGTTTGCTTTGCATTGAAAACCACTGTTTGTGCGTCGGTTAGTACTGTGTCACCACCGAGGATATGTAGCATCTGAGCTCATGTGAGCAGGCCGCAAGTACGAAAATAATAAATTGGATGCCGAGTTGGCTTTTCTGAAGAGCTTGGCTTGTTTATCCTGTGTATTAATTTAAACACGTTAAACTTGTTACGAAGTCCACCAGTATGACCAGTTTAACCAGCATGACGAGCATTCCAAACTGGGCATGCTGGGGTAGTAACCCAGCTTGAAGCTGGGACCAGATCAACCAGCATGCCAAACTGGGCATGCTGGGGCAATAACCCAGCTTAAAGCTGGGACCAGATCCACCAGCATGACCAGTATAACCAGATCAACCAGCATGACCTGTATGACCAGATCAACCAGCATGACCAGCATGCCAAACTGGGCATGCTGGGGCAATAACCCAGCTTGAAGCTGGGACCAGCTTAAGCTGGTTTTTTCATTAGGAATTGTATTGATTTGATTTGATCAGACAACATTTGATTGACTTGAAAGCGAAACAATAGCAGACTGCGTCTAAAAAAATCATCGGTGAAGCTAACACAAATCTTGAGAATTGAAAGTGTCGCCTTGTGCAGATTTACCTCGAGTCAGTATTAAATAAATCTTAAAACTAGAGCAGTGCAATACTAAAGAAAACAAAATACAGAGCGCAAGGAAATAAACCACGCATACTTTAATATTTTCGCCCAATATTTCCAAACCCCAGTTTTATATATATATATAAATATATCTCCATTTTCAGTGTTCGTATCAGTTCAGCCTAAAAAAATTTGCTGTAAACTTCACAAAGCAGCACAATACCTTTCAAGTAAAGGTCGTTAGATCGATTATTGTTTTTATCTAAATCTGCACAAATGTTTGTTTACTTTCTTTTTTTCAGACCAAGACAAGTATTTGTCAGGCGATTTAAGGAAGCAGCTCAAGCTGTTTCCTCTGGACTTTGCCGCGGTTGTCTTTTGGTATCTTCTCGACGATCTTGACACCCCCATGAAGCTGCATGTGTGGTCGAACTTGGCCTGAAGAGAAAAGAGCAAGCAACAACTCAGTCACATGTGTAAATTTATAGAAAACACGAAGAGTAAGTTTATTAATTATTTAATGTGTACGCCATCTACTAGTTTAAAATGTGCACTGTGTTATGCACGATTCGCCACTTTATCAAACATTAAAAATAATATAATAATGTACATTAAGGTAACTAATATTTCTACTGGACGACGACGATAGCAGGCAAGCGCAGACTTACTTGCTCCTGTCGATATATCCTTCTATCTGGCAGAACAGAGATTTTTTTATTCTAATTTGAAGTTACACCGTAGGTCAGGAAGGTCTCCTGCACCGGTGCTTAAAATCATTTAGGCAGGAGCTAGCGGCAAATTCTGACTGTGGGCGGTCGACCCGCTCCACGGTTCTACACATGACACTACAGGCTTTTTGCATACCAAATGCTGAACCCATCCTGGTGAATGCCGACAACCTCGATCGAACTCTGGAATATTTTGTATCTGTTCCTAGCACCTCACTGAGTGGAGATCACTTAGTCAAGAGACCACCAAAAGACATGTACCAAGCAGACGACGAGGCAACAACGACATACTCGCTGAACGAAATGGAAAACGATGGAAGTAATGACGGAGCACCATTTGCTTTTATAACGTACAAGAAAGACCGGGCATCAGGGATTCCCATTTGTTTCAAGCCAACTCAGCCAGGACCACCAATCTAGCGCGTCAATCCTAACATCCTGGCGTCAGAAATCGTGGCAGTTTCGCAAGAAAAGTTACTTTCTCATCGTTTTACGAAAGACGGCAACCTAGCAGTCAACGTGGCATCGCTGACATCTGCGACCAGACTGCTGGAAATTTCCACACTCGTCGGAATTCCATGTACAGCCATTGTTCCGAAGTCGTACTCTCAATCCATCGGAAAAATCACAGGTGGTCCTGTGGAGTACAGAGAAAACGAACTGCTGGAATACCTCAAAGACTATGAATTATTGTCACTTCGCCGTCAGGCATCTTACTATCAGAACGGAGATGAAACAAAATAGATCAAGTACGGCGACAGCGTCATCCTAAACTTCCGAGCTGACAAGCCCCCACCGACAAGGGGTATGCTTGGCTTCACGAGCCACCCTGTCCACGAGTACTTCGAGACGGCTGTACAGTGCTTCAAGTGTCAACGGCATGGCCAAGTGGCAAAGTATTTTTGAGGAGAGCAGCAGTGTTAAGTGTATGCAAGACAAAAGTCACAAAGATTTCGGGGCAAGACGACAGCCACGCTGTCGTCGGCGAACAGGATGTCTTGAATTACACACGGAAGCTCAACGAATTCACGGCCAGATCCGACGAGAACTACAAATGTTAGCCCGAAAACGACGGAGAGAGGTATGCGGAACCTTCACACCTTTTACCCCAGTAGTTAAGGTATATAACATCTTAAAGTTTACATTCCCCAGTGGTTCAATTGCATCCATTCCGTGCTTTGGCTGTAGCTCGTGGTGTGTCTGAGATGATTGTGGCTGACGAGTTCTGTGTTTCGTTATCGAAACCTGGGGTGGCAGCGAGTCCTGCCGAGTTCTAGATACCAAATGCGAATGCGGTAATGGATATTGATATGCATACATTTGATGCACATCCACAATTGGCATCGGGGAATTAGAAAACTACGCTACGGACGATACACCGACGCAGCGATCCTTTGCCGGATCATGTCACATACAATGCTCCATCTAATCTGGGACCAGCTGCTACGGCCTTGTTTCTACAAATATTTAATTCTATATGGATAGCAGAGGTTGTCCCAGAAAGCTGGAAAGCGGCTCATTTAGTCCGCCTGTTAAAACCAGGAAAGTCACTGTCGTCCCTGGAGTCCTTCCGGCCTGTGAGCTTAAGCAGTTGTATGGGAAAAGCGATGGAGAAGCTGGTGAACGAGCGGCTACAGTGGCGGCTTGAGGTTAGCAACATTCTTCCTGAAAATATGACTGGATTTTCATGTCGTCGATGCACAATAGATAGTATTCTTGACCTGGCGACCCACATAAAACATGACAGAACTCCTAGGCAACCTCACCATTGCAGTGTTCTTGGGTATCCGACGCGCGTTTGACACTATATATGAGCCCCGCGCACGTTCTACAAAGTCCACTTAAGATTCGAGTGAAAGGTCGAATACTTCGATGGATTGCAAACTTTTTGCACGGTCGGAACATCTTTGTCATGACATCGGATGGAAGAAGCCAGGAACACCAATTGCCTCACGGTGTACCACAAGGCTGTGTACTCAATCCGATATGATTTAATGCAGTCATTGCACAACTGGCTCGCCTTCTCCCACCGTTTCTTCATTTGTTAATTTATGCTGATGATAGTTCTTTATAGGCTACAGGTTCTTTTTTCGATATAATTCAAGAACGATTACAAGCAGGTCTTAATATAATTGAGATCTTTCTAAGAGAGCGAGGGATGGAGTTATCGGCGTCAAAATCGGCTGTCATTCCATTCACACGCAGACAGTTGAAGCGGTTTAGAATTACCGTTGGTGGACAATTCCTTAAAATAGTGAAAGAACATAGTTTTCTTCGCTTTATTTTAGATTTCACACTAACCTGGACAAAACACGTGACCATGTTAAAAACATGAGTGAGCCGTATCATCAATGACCTTCGTTGTATTGCGGGGAGCAGATGGGAACCGTCAACATCTTCACTTCTGCTCCTACACACCGCCCTCGTTAAACAAACCATTGCATACTCAATACCTATTTTATATGGACTTCCCAAGACTTTAAAAACACGACTACATTGCCTACTAGCACGTGGCCTAAGAACATGCTTGGAAGTGCCCCGTGCAACATTGGGAGTTTTAATACTTGCAGAAGCTCGAGAGGTTCTAATCTCGGCTCTTCAGAACCAAGAACTTTTCAGAAACTTTTTAAAGATTACTACGCAACATAATCATCATCCGCTTGCAAATTATTGAAGGGAAAAGAAGTTGGGCACGAATACATGCTACACTTATGTCCAGCGAAGACACCATTTCTCCAATATTCTCTTTGGGAGTACAATGATACTTGTGCGCCCTGGACAATCACAAATACCACAGATTCAAATGGAAATTCAAAACCTGAAGAAAAAGTTAACTGTGCCACCTGTAGTTACATGACTCTGAGTCATCTGCACAGCAAATATAAAAATCGCACGTTTAGCTATACAAACGGATCCGTTACGGAAAATGGTTCTGCGTCTGCCTTCTTCATACCTGACCTAAACGTGCGAGTCATCACTGAACTTCATCAACTTCATCAACGCCTCTCTCACTGAACTTCATCAACCACCTCCGAGCTGTATGACATTCTTTCTGCTCTTCTTTTTCTTAGGCAGATCAACAGTGCTCGAGAATGGGCGCTGTGAACAGACTCCAAAGCTGCCCTTGCCTCTTTACAAGCCATGAACACAAGTGGTCTCAATGCTATGTTTGTATACCGGAGTACTCTCAGGAAATTTCAAGCGCGAGCATGAGGAGGGACATCTCACGCCATACTCTCAATGGGTTCCCGGGGACTCGCGGCATTCTCTGGGAATGTAACGAGCTGACAAACTTGCTACGCTAGGACATAACAGCGTGGACTTACAAGATATTCCAATTTCACCGTGTGGTATACGCTTCATAATCAAAGACCTCTGTGAACGCTTATGCAATGTTGCGTGGTTCAATGAGTATGCCCAAACGTCTCTTCTTTACGTCATAGATCCTCATCTCAACTTTCCAAGAAATACAGATTTGCCAAACAATATTGATTCATTAATTCACAGGCTCCAACTGAATGTCGCATTTGCAATGAAAGTTTCTTTTCAAGCTATGTCGACCAACATCACCAAACTGCATCTGCGGCCTCGCACGTCCAAGATGTGGAACATCTTGTACTTTAATGTAGGCGTTTTTCAATGGAACAACAACGTCTGGAGCAACGACTTCGAAATCGACAGCTCACACTTTCAAAAGTGCTGGGACCATGGTCGTCTCCGGCACTACAGAAGAGAGCTCTGCATGCTGTTCGCGACTTTCTCACCGAAATTGATATCGCAGAAAGCTATTGCCTTTATGCGACTAGAACTGTTTAGAGAATTGTTCAGGAGTTTGTATACCCATGATTGTGTATACCGGTTTGACTAAGTGCCTTATGTGCGTGACATATCCGTACATAATCATGTGTTGTTCTACTTTTTTTTTAAATTGGTATGGAGTAGCCGGTACTGTGAAAACAGCACCAACATCTCCATCGATTTACCCTCAGTAAAGAAATATATTTCTACTTGTCTTCATAACGTTAATTGGCATACGTGTCAAGGGATATTATATTTCTTGAGTATGCCACAGTCATATGCCTCGTAGCGGCGTTTGTTTTGTTTCTCTAGAGTTTATTGTTTGACTTTTAGTATATGCTTCAACGTTTCACATTAGTGTAATCTGCACCACACAAAACACCGGTTATTGTTGTTTGTGGGAGCAAGCAAACAAAGAATAATATTATTATCAATATTAAGAATATTATTATTATTATTATCATCATAATCATAATCATCATCATCATCGTCATGATCACTGGAGGCTGGGTTTTGACCAAACAAGCATACTCGGGCTTTGGTCTGACCCGATACCATACAATGAGATCCGTGAAAAAAAAAAAAGAAACATTATCGTTATCAGTATTATTTGTTTTATCATCATCTTGAAAACCTGAAATTTAGGAGCAAAAATTGGCGAGTACATATTCAGGTAATATTGTTTTCATTCATTCATTTGATCGATTTATAAAAAGAAAAAATATATCTCATACCGTTTTTTTTTTCTTGTTTTAACGGAGTACGTAAGGTGATTTCGAAATATACTAGACATGCAATGGAAATAACATCAAGACCGATATTCACCTGCAACGAAGATTTGAAGCTCTTCCTCCGTGATTTCGCTTCTAGGTTCCTTCAACACAACAAATGCCTTTGCCACTTCCTCATATTCTGGATGAGAAATGGCAATCACTGCGGCGTCTGCAATCCCTTCGTGGCTGAGCAACACGCGTTCAATCGAGGAAGGTGCAACGCGCATGCCCATGCAGAGGAAGGTCTGGGTAATCCTCTCAACGAAGAAGAACTGGCCATCTTCATTGTAATAGCAGATGTCACCTGAAAGCATATTCTACTAATCAAATTTCAAATTCCAGTCCACGTGAAGAAAAGTGAACTAGAAACGAAAGGCTTGGCATCCTTAATAATTTGAAAGAGCAGACTTCAAGATTTACAGTGCAGAATCCACGGGTTTCTTTTTTTTTTTTAGGCTTTACAGTTTTGTTTTTGGAGAAGCCGTGAAAACTACATTAATGCGGTCTGTGCAGGTGAGCTATACGGACAGCAAGGCATGTCGCACTCTCTAAAAAAAAGGAAAAACAAAATGGGTGTCGTTTTACATTTTTTTGTCCCATATAATGCGCCCAAAATTTCTGTTGGACGTACAGCGTACTGACGTCGAACAGACGGCCCTAACTTGTACAAGGGGCTTGATGACGGTGCGAAATAACTTAATAAACAGCAAAAGTACGTATCATAGACGACAGAAAGAGAACACTGAGGTCTTGCAGTAGGGCCAAGAAAACCCCAGGTTATTTTTTTCTGGTAGTCAGTAACATGTACATTAGATATTTTAATAAGTTGTACCATTCGGCTATCAATCCCCTCGTAAAATTTGGGGCCGTGTATTCGACTATTCGCAACTCCAGCGCGCCGCTCGCCCTCCCGCGGACGAGCGGAGAACTAGAGGAACGGGGACGGCAGCGGCGGCGGCGGCGCGGAAAAGGTGGCAGGGGCTGTCGGCCTTGATGCGCGAAGCCGTTGTAACGAAAAAAGTGAGCGCGTTAAAATAGGAATTCTTGTGCTCCACCTCGCAACAGCGTTGCACGAAGGACCGGGATGTCTAATTTCATTAGGGACTTTTCGTATATCGCATACGCTGCGGATTGCTGGTCTTGTGCATGACCGCCAGCTCGATCTGTGCTCAACGTGACGGCAAACGCTCCCGCTAATAATGTAGAGCTCTAGCGTTCGGTCTATGAAAAGTCTATTCTTTGCCCTAAGTAGGAGAAAACTGGTCGCGCAACGATATGTCGAGCAATACACGTCGGGAATGGGTTTGCGTTTTAAGGCCGTAGGAACATGACCATTTATTCCAAGCACTTTTAAAAGATAGAATACGCGTACTTGCTTTCAGGTAATTACAAAATAAATAAAGAAATGCCCGAAGCATTTTAAGCGCGTCTGTGTTAGCCAGCCGTTCGTGACGAGAGCTTAGAACGGGCAGTTTTGGCGAGAGGGGCCACAACGTTGCAAATAACACGGTACAAAAAAAAAAAAGTACGGTATATTAAAATATGCATTTTTGGTAAAGCAATGAATAAAACCCCTAAACTCCTAAACACGCCGATTATGGTAATAGGCAGTTTTAGCATAGCGTTACCGCAGGCTACCGTTGGCTATACCGTGAGCAAGGCAACGCTCCTGGCACGCGCTGAAAACTGTGCTTCAAAGGCGCAGCGCGAGCCTCCGGTTGTAATGCTACACCGCACGGTAGCCTGCGGTAACAAACTTCCTATCAATAACCATAGAGCAGTTTGATCACGTGTTGCAATACACTAAAACCGAGACGGTGAGCAGCGAGTTGCGAGCCTGTGACACGAAGGCATCAATACTGTGAACGCTGCTCTTCCGAAGCTTGACGGTCACCGTGCGCGGCTCACTTTTTAGAGCACTAATGGCCAGGCAAGGCGCAAACACGATATCTTCATCACCCTCAAAAATATTCTGCCACAAACAGTGACATGGCCGGTGCGTAAAACGCGCTCGCCCACCACAAAGCTTCGCAAGTCGAGGTTTCTGCAACTTTTAAATATCAGCATGCTCATTTTGCTAACGCGCATCAACATCTCCGTCACCTGTAATATGATCCTGCCCTAACCACTTCGCGTTTGCAGACAAATAAATCATTTTTAGCGCACTGACCAGCGTCAGCGAGCAGGCGCACGGGAAACCCTGGAGAATCTATCCCCGTCTCTTCCGCCATCTTGGAACTACCGCCCCGCCACCTATAGGGCGTTGGAGTTGCGAATAGGGCGCTGTACGTCGAACTAAAGTTTTGGAATGCATTATATGGGACAATTAAGGGTGTAAGGGTAAACCCTTTTTTTTCCTGAGTGATGCATAGGGGACTAACAGTCATAATGAGTAGGTTAATGAACTCAAATGCTTATTGAACTTAATAATCACTGAATATATGAATATTGTTCCAATTATAGTCTTGCTGGGCGTCACGAGAAGCTGGTGAATCAGTAAATTTTAGCAAGATTTGGAGCGCGCGGCAAGGCCTCAGTGGTGCGCTAAAGTTACCACTCGTGCAACAAGCGCGAGGCTGGTAACGCAAAAGCGCAAATAAAAAATAAGAAAATCCGTGGGAGCGCGCCGAATTTAGACGCATTTTGGGACCCATTAACCTAAATCACGCGCACCCAATTAAAATTTTCAACAAGTGACTGATTTGTGGTTTTGGACGACGCTCACCAAATTGTCTCATTGAAACCAGTTGTTTTTAATCATTAAAAGGTTATCAAATCTTAGTAAATTATTTAACTTATCATGACGATTGTAGCTTTGTATTATGTCCCGCACCTGCACAGATGGAACTAATAAATCTATAGCGGCTCTTTATTTTAAAAAAAATGTTAAGCTTAAATTAACCCGTGCGTATACAGCTGATAAGTCGTGTTGTGCAGTCATTGTTGTAAACCTCAGTTTTGAGTCCTATTACCTCTTTCCGTGAAGACTTCCCTGCTGAGCTCAAGAACAATACGGGTAGAAATGTATCAAAATGAGTGAAAATATTGTGATGGTGAAGCTGATATAGCGCAGTCCAAACTATTACCAATGTTTCACGCACTCAAGAAGTCAAGCATTTCTAACGAAGAGGGAGTGTGCAAGCAAGTTGGTGAGTAACCAACATGACTAAAACCAGGACTTCCTCATTTACCTGATGAAAGATATTATCAGCGGTCCTTAATTCTCTTTACATGAATCGTTCCGAAGGTTAACCAAAGTTATAATTTCGTTAACATCAATACCTTTAATGGGACATCAAACTTTTCTTTTATATATCATTCCTGTTTTGTGTCCGCTATAAAATAAGATTTACGTTTAAATAATTCTGCTGTGAATTTCCCTTCAAGCGGACTTTGGGCAGCAAACTATAATGAAAATATAGTATCAATATATTTCTGATTACTGCCAATTCATTTCACATTATTTATATTTTTGTCAGGACACATATTCCGAGAGCAGATTTTCTTGGCTCTTGGACTGTCTCGTTAGACAAATGTTATCTCTAGGTTCACTGTACGTCAGACAAATCTTGATTCTGATACTGCGCGTTTTTCACTTTATTAATAGTAATAGCTGGTAAAACTACCTGTTCGCACCCAACCATCAGAAGTGATGGTCTTTGATGTTGCTTCGGGGTCTCCATAATAGCCCTTCATAGAATGAGGCGTTTTCACTAATGCCTCTCCTTTTTCGTTCGGTCCAAGCACGTCCCCAGTCTCCACGTCCACTATCTGGCAAGGATGATAACAAAAATAAATAAATAAATATATATATATTTGTTTCGATGCACCATGCAATGTAATATGTTATCAAGCTCCGAAATGAATACCCATAAGTTCAAATAGCTCGCGGTTTCGAAAAGATGCGTCTTTGAAAGCAGCCTGCAACAAAGCGTAGTAGTCATTCTCAACGCCTTGCTTTAGATTATGCTACATTGTTTAAACAATTCTTTCTTATCTTGCTTTGTCAATTGTTGGCATTCCCTTCCCTAAGATGTTCTGCTCGTACGTATTTTAGTACAGCGTTTAAAATCATACACATACACACGTCTTTAAATCATATTTTTATATTTTATCAACCCTGTCAAATGTTTCTTTGATAATTCATGACAGTACATATTAATACATCTCTGTTTGCGTTGTTATGCGAATGGTACTTTGTCACCAGCAGATATGCTAAGTTGTTTTTATTGTTGACTTTTTATTTTTGTTCTCTTGATTTGTCTTCTCTTGTTGTGCATGGGGATTGCTACCGTTTTCGTTTACCCACCCACCCTTTGAACCATGGAATTGTCCGGAGTATAGAAGAAATAACTTGTTAGTATATATGCTCGCAATTACAAGTTTCACCTTATACCTCAAACAAATCTTTATTTTTGTTTACTCCTAGCAGATATTTATTACACTTTTGTGATTATCTTCACAATGGGAATATTTTTTTTATAACATCGGGGCCTGTATTGAGCATTACAAAAGTTAACCATGCCCGATTGCCGTCCAGAAAGTCGTCCAGTTCGATCCGGGCTACTCTGGCGAGTTCTGTTATTCATGCAATCAATCATCTCATGTATAATATTTTCCTTGGGCAAATGTTCTAACAGACTAACTCCTGGTTTAAATTTATGACTTAAGACGATTTCCAGAGATGTTAGTTTCATATTTCTTGTGTTCTTTAATCAAGAGTAGGATGACTTTGCGTGCGCACATTATTGGACTTCTAGAAAGGAGCCTGATGAGTTGCAGGAGGAAGACGAAGCAATTGAAACAGGTCTGTGTTTTTATTTTCGGCTCTATTGTTTGAGCTTATGTTGCTTCATAGAATCATCCGTTTAGACAATTCTAGCTTCAGCGAACGATTAATCAGCTTACTCCGCTTGTCGGTGGGTGGCTTTCGTTCGGTTTGGGGTATAAACCTTGATTTGACTTCGCAATGGCTACCGGGATCCGCTCACTAACGGCAAGTCAGAAGACTCCAACTGAGCGCTGCAGCATACCTCTTTCAACATGCGGATCCTCTCTATTGCCGAACTCGAAGCCTCCGTCACTAACCTGGCAGAAGTTAGAGCAGCTGACTTCGAACCCCGCATCTCTGCGCCCAACACTGAAATGTTAACTAGCGACACGAAAATTTCCTACACCGACCAAAGTGAATGGTATGAGGCCAAGACATCTAAGAAGCGCAAAAAGGACTCCGGTTCAAACAAAGGCGGAGACATAGTTATGAACTCACCTATGTATCAGCTGTTGAAACTCCCCAAAAATTACAACGATTAGCGGTCTAAAACTGTCCGTTGAATTGAAACAGATGTGCCTTGAATGTATCCACCAATTTAGGCCCAACAACAGATTAGACCTGATTTCACTGCATACTCAAAATGGCCAGACGACCCGTGCGCTCCATGCCACCCAGATTTGCGGCGTGGAAGTTAGGGCGTACCAGCCTGTTAAGCTACACTTCGCAATAACGGTGCTCAAAGATGTCGACACTTCACTTTTTGATGCCGAAATTGAACATGTGAGATCACCAGAAGGTCTAGCGGCCAGTATCCGACGGCTTGGCGGAAGTTCCATAGTGAAGATATCGTTTAGCGAAACAACGTTGGCGAGTTTTGTTTATGTCGGTCATGTCAGCCGCCCGGTGTCCCCGTTCAAGGAGGGCCCAATTCAGTGACGCAAATACTTTGGATGTGGACATCGCAAAGCCACTTGTAAGCGCCCACTTATCTGCAGTCGCTGCGGAGAAGCATACGAGGGCAACGACACGTGTTCTGCTCAAGAAAAAGGCACGAACTGCAGTCAAGTTAACGCGGCCACCTCCTCTTCCAGCCCAAAATGGCACAATTAAAGCGAGGCACCCAACTACGCACGCAAACACGCAGTTGACTTGCGCGCCGCAAGATCTGCCGTTTCACAACAGAGGAAAAACAAAACGGCTGAAGGTTGACAGCGACCTCTACACACACAGAAAACAAAAGGAATGAGTCATCTAAGAAACAGAACCCAAGCGTATACATTGCTATGCTGCAGCTGTAAGAAAGGAACAACCGAAGCTCGCGAAGGGGGATCGTTCCTCATATGGTCCCAGACTCCCAGAACTCGTTCCAGAACGCAAGAGAGAAAGGGAAAGGTCGTCGACGTCAACGGCTATAACTCCTGGTTCAATGCAAAAGGCTACTTTCAACTCTGGCGCTAAGCCAACCAAAGAAAATGCATAGATAAACTGGATTCAACTTCTCAAAAAAAAAAAAAAAAAGAAATAGCGGTAATTTAACTGAAACCCGGCCAGCGTCCCGCTTCCAACAAGCCTGCTGCTATCAACGCAAAAACGCACGCAAAAAAAGAAAAAAGAAACATTTCGCGTTGCAACATAAACAAAGATACAAAAAATAGAGAAAAGTGCTTATCGTAAGGCTTGTCCTTTCGTCGTATCCTTCATTGGAAGTTGTCATCACCATTTTAAGCCCCTGTTTTATATCTGTGTAACTACGTACTGTATGTTATAATTCCTTTGTGTTCCCATGTTTATTGTGCTTAGAGTCCTTCGTCATATGTATTGCATATTGTCAGCATCAGTTTTATTATTCTCACTTGTCTTCTGCCCTGTGTGAACATGCCACAGTTCCTATGCGCTTTGACTTATGATGGGTGAGTTTTCTTGGTCCCAATTATTTTGGTATAATTATCTTGAACTTTAAAAAGAGGAATCTGTGTCCTAGAGTTGTCAGATTTAGGTATTTATTTTATTTATTTAGGTGCCTCTAAAGGCCCCCGGTGGGGCATTACATATAAGGGAGGCATCGTGAGAATCATTTGAATAATTATGCAAAATCTATCAATACAAAAAAGTAGAAAAAATAACCTCGAAATGATGATCAAAAACTAAAATTCGCAATCAATAATTACTGGAATCCACGCACACATGCAAAACAAAATAATTTAAAATTGATAATTACAAGACAAATTCATAATAGATAGTCCCGGTCACCAACGCACACACATTGAAAAGTTGCGCAAAATAATTACAAGTGCTGCTGTAAAGTCAGCGATAAACATGCTTACAAAAGGTAGGTCATCGTGAGTTACATAGCAATGACATGAAGGGATCGTGATTTCAGGTCAAAAATACTTTCCTTGCCAACTCATTCTAGCCAGCCGTGGCCAGAACAAAAGGGAAAATTTAAACAAGATAGTCTTCGCGAAAGGAATAGACTTTCTTAGGGTGATCATGACGGGGGAAAATGCGTGCAGGTTGTAGGACGCAGTACTTACGAAATTCATATGAGCTATGAAAAATCTTTTGGAAAAGGGAGAACCTTGCGAGTTACCTCCTCTGATTCAGCGCCAATAAACCGATGGAATCTTTCAGCTGTGTAAAACTTACATGTAAATATGTGTGTAGTATGAACCGAGTTGCCCTGTTTTCGTGAAGATTCCAGACTGTCAATTCGATATTTTCGATGAGGTTCCAAAAACAGATGTATATTCTAACTTACGTCTAAAGCAAGTAGCGTACGCAAGAAGTTTAGTTTCAACCGTTGTCCTAAACAAATGCCTTTATGGTCACAACTCAACCTAAAACCTCCAAATATCCTAAAAAAAACACACACATTAGTTTTACGCATGGCCGATATCTGTATTAAAATCTGTATGAAAAATCGATTACCTCAGAACTATCGCAGACGCCAGAGGGAGCCGTCGGACGACGAGAAAGGCTTCTGTTGGCTTCTCCAAGAGAGCCTCGATTTTGGAGAGGGCTCACTTCAAACGACGGAGAGCGTTTACAATCTAATGACGGACGCCTTCTGCGGAGACTGGTTGTAAATGCGCATGCGCTTCGTTGTCGCATGGCCAGAAGGAAAGCAGGCGGAAAGGCAGACACACGACGGCTAACGCGTGTTGCCACATCCTCGCTGCTCGTATTGCAAATGCGGCCCTTAAACCATGTGTCTCTGATCGATCAATTGGAAAACTCCCTAATACCGGCTCTCTGTACTCATCATTCGACGGCGCCCTCTGTTGTCTGCCATTACTCAGAGTTTGTCAATCTTTGATAGCGATTTTGTAAAAAAGATTAATAAGATAGGTTGTGCATGAATGTAATGTTTTGTTTTACTGGCATGCTTCCAGCCCATAAACTGAGTCATGATTTTAAATAGACTTTCGCAGAACGTGGTTAAGTGGAAATCCTCTGGACTTCGTTATTTTTAGTCGAAGCTTTGAGTAAGAGTTCGGCGAACTTGTTAAAATTAATACTTGAAGCCAGGCTTATTTTGACAAAGGCATGGGCGGCAAATATATGACACCATTTATCACAGTTTTTTGTAAGAGCATATAAAAAAAGCGTCATGTTTCAAATAATGCTTGATTCTAAGGTACGATACGTTTGGCTGGTTCGCGTAGATAACCTAATTTCACATTGCATAATATGTGACCTCCGTGCAATATAAGTCCCCATAAACTCTGATTTTGTCGGGATCCAATAAACGTCCAAGTACTGCGACATCTCTATCATTGTCTAATCTCTCCCTTCGTAGAAAAATCTATCGCCTATTTATTACAGTGCGCTATTTTTAGAACCATCACGCACAAATCAACTAAAAGTTGGTATCTCCCGTTGCATCACATCTATATTTAATACCTCATTAGCCGAAACCTCCGTTGAGTGGAATTGCCTTCCCACAGTGATAGCTGCAATTGGTAACACCGCTGATTTCGCACATTTAATTACTAATTTGTTAAATTGTGTTTCGCAATATACTGTATGTTTCTCTTTTTATTGTTTTCACTTTTATGTTTATGTTACAGTGCCCATTCCTCTTTGTAATACCTCCGGGTTCCGAGAGAAAATAAATTAATTTAAATACTCTATGCGTTAAAAAGGGTAATTACTAATAAATAGTTCACCCTTACCTTAATTTGTACCATCGGAGCGGGGAATCCAATGCCGTACCAGTTTGATGCAACCATTGGGGGTATACAAATTGCGCCAGTTTCTGTACTTCCATAAATGTTCTTCATGATTGCCAGATCAAACGATGGTTCAAGTTGTCTCACAGCCTGATACGCGACACTTGTACCGGCCAAAATAACCTTCTTCAGAGAATCCAACCGGATACCTTTTTCCTCAATCTTCTTGGCGAGCGTCAACATGATGGACAAAGTCTCCAACAACGTTGTTGCCTGCGCGAACATCAGAGGTATGGCGCAAAAAAATGCAACTCAAAAGTTCAGGTTAGTATTTTATTGCAGCTGAAGCCGTGTAGATTGAAGTTAATGCATAGGTACGGTGTTTGGTAATCTAACGCTAAGCAAAACAAAGTAAAAGAAAGCACGTTACGTGTATTTCCTGGATGGTTCCGAGGCTGGGTGTGTCACAAATATACCAAATCATAATTCCCTGAGACACACATATCAAATCTAAAATCATCCCTACGAATCTACCCTAAATGTCTACGAATTTGATGGCACGAGAGCACCAGATTGAAAACCCATTAGCGCCGTACTCTTCTCATTATTCTGCCAAAAGAACCATTCGAGTGAAAGCAGAAACACAGTGAAGAAAGAAAAATGGTTCTCGCCCGTCTCCCGGCTTCGTTGTGGTATTTCGCGAAAGCTACAGGGAGCGCAAGTTCTTCAGCTTCTTGCTCAGGGGTTGCGATAACGTCGGAACGCCGAGCTCTTATAAGCTGGTTGATAAAAAATGAAAGCCGTTTACAACTCCCTGTAACGCCGAATTGGAGCGCAGCTCTTGAGGAGGAGGAGGAGGGAAGGGTACTCAGGGGAGGGTATACCCTCCTCCTCCTCCTTCTCCTCCTCCCCTCATCCTTCAATATCCTCCGTGGGGGGGTCACGTGACCTCGAGGGGGGAGGTCACGTGATCTCGGGGGGGGGGGCTCGCGCTGTGCATGTCCCAACATGCACCGCTCGGGGAGGGGGGGCTCGCGCGGTGCATGTCCCAACATGCACCGCGCGGTTACGCCGACGGCGACGCCGCTCAAGCCGGAAACGGGCGCCTAAGAGCTGCGCTCTAAAAAATGTGAGTAGACCTCAAGGCATGCCTAGCATTGATGTCTACCCACTATCCTTTTAATCGAAGCCATTCAGAGCTCGGCTATGTTCTGACGTCAACGTAACTCGTCCGCAAGAAGGCGAGGGCTTGCTCGCCGCATACCGAGAAAGTCTGAGGGCGAGGAGGTAATGAGAGCGCGGGGGCGTCCGAGCGCCGAGCTCTGATTGGAAGGATTAGGGGGTAAACGCCAAGGCTGGCTGCCTTCGTCTCTACCCACTTTCCCTTTCCAATCGAAGCGAACAAGAGCGATCGTTTGTTCCTCGAGCAGTGTCTCGCTTTCGAACGCCGCTCGCCGGCGTTCGGTGTTCGAACGCGTCCGAACAGTGAGCAGAGACAAAGGCAGCTAACGTTGGCATCTACCCACTAATCCTTCCAATCTGAGCTCGGATCTATGACGTCCCCGCGTGTTCTCGTCTCCTCCTCTCCCTCATTTTCTCTCCGTATAAGGCGCGTGCTGTCTCTTCCCAGGACCCTCCCGACGGGCACGCCCTGGCGAATACAGAATTATGATTTGTCCTAGCTCTTAAACGCATATATCGAAAGCTCGAGAGACCACATTCTTCTGGTTGAGGGTTGAGTTCAGCACACTTTCACTGGACAGGATAACGTTATATGAACTGCTCTCTCTTGCTTTCTAACAAGTCTAAACGACTAGGCTCCAATGGCAAACAAACGGCTAGACAATTTAGCACTCTGATAATGTGTTTGTTTATTTTTAGTGTGGCTGCCCTAGAGACTTAAGCAGGTGTGGGACAACAAAACATATCATATACATACTTGTTTACACGCGGTGTGCACAACATAGAATTTGTGCAGAACATAAACGAATACATGACGACAATGTATAATAAATCATCACCTCTGGTTGGAAACAAACAAATGCGCTAAATTTCACAATATCATACATGTTTGACAACAATCCATACCAACATTTCTGCATCACAAACACTTTAGCTATATGAAAGAGAAATCGACCGGCCTGCAGAGTCTGGGTGCAATCATGCAACCATGTTTAATCGACATATTAACATTGGGGATGATGAGCATGACATACCTTGTATTTCCTCAGGGCGTCTAGGATTTCTGTTGTGCTGCATGTTCTCGCTAACAGAACAGTCGTCGCTCCAGGTGTCCACCCTCGCAGGAAACTCCGAAACCCAGAAGCCGACGTAATAGGCGTCCGGGAAACAACAATATCCCGATCATTGTAGATGTTATGGAGCCTTAAATTGTCAAAAAAATAAATAAATAAAGGTCTGATTAACTTCTTCTGCAAGACGACTAGTATCACAGCAATTCTGTCAATGTACTCCAAACGTAAATTTTAAACGGAATGTAATATAGCCCTTTCAAAAGTTCATCGTGCAACAATGGTAATCGACGTTTCTTGGGCACAAAGCGTGGGATTGTATCTTAAGTCCTTGCTGAACTCTGACACAGCGCTCGTGCCCACGAGAAGGTCAGAGTACGCGCGCGAACAACAGCGGACAAGGGGTGGCACTCACTTTTGAAAGAGGGTATATTACTATCTCGTTTCAAGCAGGTCCAGACACAGCTGATGCTACAAGCACGAGCGTGTGGCACTGAACAGTGCCTGTACTGCACGAGCGCGCGTGCTTGGCAGGGACGCTGGAAGCCCGGACTCGCGCTTGCTAGCATCGGCTGCGTCTGGACTAGCTGGAACGCAAGCTATATAGATACTATGTTCACAAAAGAAATTGGTACTATAGTAAAAAGAAGTTTGCACAGCCTAAATACAACAAATCAGTCGAAAGAGATTTAATAAGAAACTGACACGAAGTAGAAGGGACGTTACACCATTTGTCGGCGCAATCACGTCGAGAAACGTGAACACAATACTGTATAGTCGTTTTTGGGCAGTTCTTGTGATCTAGAGTATGGATGGGGTAGCATGTGTGTTTGTCGGAAAATATGCTGGCTTTTGTAATGAAAGTCATGTGGGTTATACCATTTTTTTAATAATTTGCAAGTAAACCAGGACCGATGTGAGGCACTATGAGCTCTGTTGCAGGTTAAGAAAAACAGGACAAGCTGCTCCCTCGAAACCCTTAACTCTTCCCACTTGAGCGTACGCTGGAGAGGAAGCGAATTGATTCGGGAAAAGACAAGCGCCGAAAGACTAGGACAAAGTAAGGAAACGACGACACAAGTCGTCCAGAGTGCGCTCGCAAGAGTGGAAAGTGTGGAGGACCTTCCGGGAGAAGCTTGTTCTCTTAACCTGCAACAGAGTATATCAGGGGTGTGGTTTTTACGAAGAAGCATTTATAAAACCTCATTGGAATATAAAAAAGACATAAAAATAAAACTAGTGCACAAATATGCATTCGTAAATGCATCACTGTTATAAATAAATATATTGCCTAATGATGCAACAAGCGTCTGAAATATGAGAAGCTAGCATAATCAAAAACAGCTGGAATATAAAAAAAAAACAATTCATCAAACAAAATTAAAACAACTATTTAGAACACTGCTTTAAAAATTTGTCAAAAATAAATAGTTAGTAAGCCTATTCCGTTTCTTTTTCGTTTTCGAAAAAAAAAAGCAATAAAAATATGACACATCAGTTAGAAAGGAGGTCGGAATTCAGCTTTGGTAATCCGCTCTTCCTGATGTAAAAAAACGGTTCCCGTAATGACATATTCCTTTTTAATATTAGTTTATTGTTATAGACTGTTATCAAGAAAATTTAACCTAAAAGATTTTTTTGGTTGTTCACCGAGCGATTCTTAATTCTTGTGACATTTGGCTGAAATGTTACGTTAATATTCCACGAGACTCATTTGCAAGCAGTTTCAGCAAAAGACCGACGACCAGTTCGCGCTTTCCACTTTTCCCTCGCTTCCTCCTCTGCCCCTTTCTACCGTGTCCACCGTTGCCTGTTTCCTCGTCCCCCTTGTTAGGGAGGATCTTCTGCCTTGCAGAATCTCGAGTCTCGTCGGCGGCCTTTAAGACATTTCAGAAATGCGTCGATGACTGATGAAGTTATGCCAACATGTCAATTATGCTGGGAGCGTGTAGTCGAACGTTCTTAACTTTGTTCCAGCTTAAGTCCAGACGCATCTGACGCTACGAGGTCAACGGGCCAATCAAGCTGCCTTAAAAAACGTGCCACTGGGCCTTTTTCTGTTCATGATTGGTTCACCGATAATAGCACGTAGAGAAACTAGACGAACACCATGATGGTGCGCTTTTGGCGATGTCTGATTGGTCCTATCAGCTCGTGGCGTATGCTGCGCCTGCACTTTAGGTGAAAGGAAGTATAGAATTTACCCGGGGCGAGGTAAACTGGGCATCAAGCTTAAGTGCGTAAGTTCAATGGCCTTCGGGACTCCGGTTGTTCCGGATGAGTAAATCAGCACAGCCACTTCGTTTTTCACGTTCTCCACAGGAACCTCCTCGTAAGTGTTTCCGTCCAACTTCTTGAATTCAGTGACTGAAAGAAATCCTGGCGCGGTTCCTGTAGTAAAGTAACCCTGGAAGCAGAAAACATGTACTGTACGTAATCGTGGAATTCCGAAAGATCAGTCACTGTTGGATGGAAAACTTTCGCAATAAATAAATGAATCAAAATAAGTCTGGCGAACATGCGGATATGGTCCACTAATACCCCCTTCCCCCAACCCCCCCCCTCTCCCTCCCCGTGTAGCTTTAAAGGTTGAACAACTTAAGTAGTGTCGGAAAAATACTTCATATTTAATTTAAAAAGATTTTAGAGCTCTAATAATTAAATTGATGTTGAGAAATAACTGAAAATCAACACTATTTTTCTGACGCATACTACCTGACATATGCCTAGAAGATAATATAATAAGACCCCAACTAAACCGAAGGACGTTTTTTTATTAATTCGCAAGTTTCGAAGCTTTTACTTCAGCTCCGCAAATATTTTTTGTTGCTTCTTTTTTAAACAATTGAAAATTCCGATTATTTTATTATAAAAATAATTATAATACATGATGCTTCGTACCAGCTTGTACTCTGCTTATGCTAAGGAAATAATTGTTCTTACTAGATTGTAGGAATATTTCTGCTTACAAATATTAATCACATCAATTTTAATTCAAAATGTCGGATATTTCGCATTATTACTAGCGCGAAAACCAGCGTCAAAGTTCAGCCTAATTGTTCGACATGGTAAAACGTGTAGACGCCAAATATTCGTAGTCATTTAATCTCAAAGGCACCTTCCTACCGCAGGCTTGGCTCCAGAGGAGCGCCTAACCTGGCCCAAGTTTGACAACCCTAGGGCCCTATACTCTGGCGCACTAAGCTTCAAGGCCTTAGCCAGCGCCATAGTAATTTTCTTTGGCTTTTCTATCAGTTTTCTCTGGTCTGCAACATAATTGTCCAAGCGTCAAACATGAGCCAAAGAAGCCGCGTACCAACCGAACAACCAACAGTGAAACCGAATTCTGGGAGTTGTTTGGCAATTTAGGACCAAAATTGTTAGGTAAAAACTGAACCAGAGGTAAAGCTCAATTCTGGTCTTTCCTCGGGAACTGAGGCCCACAAAAGCCAGGTGACAACCGAACCACCAGGAACCGAAGCACACACTTATAGACCCCTTTCAAAAAATCTTACAATAATAAAAAAAAAAAAAAACTAGATCTGGCTGGGCACACTGGGCGGCGGACGCCATCTTGCACGATGCTCCCGGTCTCTGTACATCGCGTCAGTATGAGTTTCGTGGTCTGGTTAGGCGGTCATGGGTGAAATAAAAACTGTCGTTTCTTGGTCATGCGCTGATAGTTTTTTTTTCTTGCTCGGAGTAAGAACAACACAGTTGAGTGGTACTATTAACTTATTAAAGTTCAGTTCCTTGAACGCCCTTTATGTGTTTCGGTGAAGCGCTCGCAGACACCTTGTTGTGAATGATAAGTGAGATTTCGGGGGCGGCTACGCGATCTCGAAAGCTTGCAGTTGCATCACCCTGTTATCCAAGAGCAGGGGTATCCCAACCCCGGTCCGCGGAGGCCTTGATTGCAGCGACGCCCGGCCCACGTCCCTTTTTCCAGTAGGTCCTCTGGCGCAAGAATAGGCGCGTGCCAATAAACGGCCCCGCGACGCTCAGCAAACGCTTCGTATCCGTTCTGGTTCTTATTCCTGTGGTAGTTTCGTGTCATATGTATTGCACATTGTCATCAACGGCATCTCCAGTCGAGGTCCCCCGTGTCATGCCTCTGTAACTAAGTTAACGTTGTTTTGCGCTCTCATGTATAATGTGTTCTGTGCCCTGTGTCGTAAGTATCGCGTATTGTCGTCATCAGTCGAACTATTCCTATGAGTCTCCTGCCCTCTGCGAATATGCCAACGTTCCTATGCACTTTGATTTATGCCCGGTAAGTTTTTGTTGGTTACGCTTATATTAACATGCCATAATTAGCTGAATAATAAATTGTGCTACATCTCGAACTGGATTACTCTCAAGTCGTGTTATTGGGCCATAAGTTGTCTCTTAATACACCCTAAAATATATTTTTTTTAAATTTGATTACAGTTTGATTTTTTAAAATTTAAACGTCATGGTCTAATCATTCATTGTTTATTTTTTTCTTATTTACATTTATTTGTTTATTTTCTGTCCCTCGAGACTGCGACAGACACTTAATCCGGCCTCTAAGCCATAATGTTTGGAGACCCCCGTTCTAGAGTCTAGTCTCGATCAGTCGCGAGCTTATGTAACACGCAGTGCACATGTGTCGGCGATCTATTGACTACGGGTTCACCGATTGCTTGTTGCTGCGCTCGCAAGTCCTCTGACTGCCAGACTCGCTAGCAGGTTGCAGACTGCATGCAGCACAGGTAGGCGTCATTTCTAAAAGCAGTTTTTTGAAAGCAGTGTTTCTCTCCGTTTTCTTGGGTGACGCTAGCATGTCATCTCTTGTTGACTGGTTATGTAAAAGCCTAATTTGATGGGATCGCAATTCTCACTGGGATGTTTTTAAGTTCTGCCACAGATTATAACATTTGCACGCGCACAAGTAACACACCTGCTTTAAAATCGGTTGCACGAAATTAATTTTAATTTATTGTTTAAGAAGTCAATGTCACCGGCCGAATACTTTTTTCGCGCCTTGACGAACGTAGTTGCTAAAACGACCAATCCTTGGAAAACAATTGGTTCACGTATTAACTATACAAATATTATGATAAGGTCACTTTGAATTGTACTAAGCATTGTGAACGATGTAATTAATCAGCTGCTTAAACCTGCCATACAAGCACGCGAGGCTGTAGTTTTACCTATCTTCCACGTCTACGAACGCAACTTCCCACACGAATAGAGCCGCGTTCAAAACCGATAGCCGCACACTTTTATTGAATAACAATAGTAACTCTATCTGTAGTGTAGTAGGCTCATTTGCAAATCTCCGCGTGAAACGGGCCTCGCCACGCTGACTTTTTGTCTGTACATCACGGCTGAACAAGACAAGTACAGTTCCTTTACCGATTCGGGGAACCAAACCTCTCCCCACCAGACTTTGCACAACAAAACGCGAACGTATTGCAATTAATATTGCAACTTCGAAACGTGCGCGGGCTGGCATGAGCGTCGCAGTATCCTTCAAGATGGCGTCGGGGGCTAGTTGCCTTTTCGTGCGAGAGATGACGCTTTCTCATGAGAAGTGTCTATTGTTTGGCATTCTAGAGCCAATATTGCCGCTCTTGCCAAAGATGTTTGGTTATACCTTGATTTTGGAACCTTCTGGGTCCTAAATTGCCAGTCAAACAATTCGGTAGAGACACTTAAGACTGCTTACGTGGGGGAAGGCGTAAGCATTATAATTTGACATTTTTTTTGCGTTCTTATTAGAGTCGTTTAGTAGTACGAGTGATTTTGATACGATGTATTGAGGTATAGTGCGCCTGACGAACGGTGCTGCGTCGTATCAGCGCACTCATTTTTTGTACACTCATGACATGGCGCCACCTTGGCTGCGCCGTCATGTGCCCAATGATTCACCCACTAGGCCACACCTTTAGTCAGCCAGACGGCTGTGACGTGATGCGTCCAATGACGTACCCACTAGGGACACCTTTAGTCAGCCAGAACCGTGGAGCCACCTTGGGTTCGGGGCAGCCTGCTCGTCTCGCATCCCGGAGGCCCGGGTTCGACTTCCAACGAGACCGAAATGTACCAAATTTCTTTTCAAAGACAAATATTTACTTTGTTTAAAGGAACCTCCTTGAGAAATTTGACGTCAATCCGAGCACTTTTGATGTGTTGTTACTCTTTGCGCCTTCGGCTATTTTTAGTACCATCGTGCGGTCACGCCGCCGCCGACGTCGGATTTTTGCGTAATTGGGCATATGATGCTTTTGCATTAAAACCAGAGTTTGGCCTAAAAGAGTGTGCTACATGGGACACTTCCCTAAAAATATTCATCATTTCTAACCAGCCGAGAAGATAAAAAATATCAGAATAACTCAATGTGCAAATAGTGTGCTCATCAAACACCTCAATTGATCGTAGTCGATCTAACCTAAAAGTGCACGTTGTATTCCCGATTTTTCTCAGAGTATGCGTACCTTCATATCGATCATGTCAAGCATGTCGCTGAGCCGAGAAGCCTCGCTTTCTGTGGTGAGGATGTAGGTGGCGTTGCTGTGTCGAATTCTATAAAGAATATCATCTGAAAATAATAAAACTTACAGACACTGACATACACCAAGTATAGGGTGGCTCAAGTCACCAGGCTCGATCTGAAATGGACCGTAAAAATCGACGCCTGCACGTAGCAATCTAAACTTTTCGTCAAAGGTGTATTTCACAGGTCGGTTTTTTCTTGTAAAATTACAAAGCGTAGTTCTCTTTCTGTAAAAAATAAGGCCAAGAAACTTGCCTGGGTCAACGGCGAGCGGCGACGCAGACGACCAAGTGGAGGTGCGGGGTGTGTTTGCCGCTCCTATTGATAGATGGCGCTACCTCCTTGTTTCGGTCAGATCTCTGACCGAAACAAGGAGGTAACGCCATCTATCATATCTTTCTTTTCCCTTGCTGTGTGAAGTCGAGACGCGCACAGCGAGTACGTAGAAACGTGCTTGAACCGAAAGACGTTTGGGTCACATTGATCTTGATCTTATCAATCCGTCATAGATTCCATTGCAAACTATACGCTAAACTTACAATTATTCCGCTTGATTAACAGAGAATTGTTATTAAGTTTTCTCGCACGCACCTTTTTCATAACGTACGTTTTGTGATTCTGGAGAATGTTTAGCGTATTTCTCGGTCATACTGAAGAAGCTGGACTGTTTTTTGCAATGCCAAAATATAACGGGGGTGTCCAAGAAACGCGCGATGTGGTTTAGGTGGTTCGCGCTTTTGGCCTTGCGATTTGTGCTTCAGCTTTCTTATCGCCTAATGCCGCAGTCTTATTGACTACAGAGCGATAATAAGAGTCACGTGACTTGCCATGCACTGCGTTTATTGAGCGGTCAATGACTATAGAAATACATTTAAATTACCTAAACTTTATTATTTGTAACAGCCGCTCTCTCATTTCCTTACCTTTTGACAATATAGGGTCGGACATCACAGCAACTGCTCCGGCAAATACGACGCTGAACATGGCAATGGTGTTTTCTGGAGAATTATCCAGGTGTACTAGGACTTTCTCGCCTTTGGTTACACCGTGTGCTTGGAACCCAGCTGCATAACGCTGGAACATCTTGAGGAGCTCTTCAAATGTGATACTGCCGTCGTCCCAGACCTGAACGCAAGTTTCCATTAGGAGTTTGCGGGCAGCCACCGCCTGGTGCCGTCGGTATGTGGGAAAGGTCCATTTCCTGAGAGTGGCGTCCCTTATAGGTCGTTGAAGTCGCGAATAGATCGAAGCTATGCGGAGTGCAAGTTCGTCGGCTGCTTTTGCAGGGGTTGTGGTGACGTCAGCTTGCCGACCAGTGATTGGCTCTTATCTAAGAATAGCGGGTAGACCCCAAGACAGATTGCTTTGATGTCTACCCACTCTCCTTCAATCAGAACCAATCAGAGCTCGGCATTCTGACGTCACAACAACTTCTGCAAAGAAGCAGACGAACTTGCGCTCGGCACAGGAGGCTCGCAGGCGGGACAACTGAATCTCATCCCTGCCGTGCTCATACTGTCAGTAGCTGCTATAGTCAAGTTTTTAGAAAGCAACTGTTTTGTTTAAGTGACTCCTGACTCGTACGAATATATGAAGGGTGTACGGTCCAGGCAGAAATATACTAAAGCAGATAGTTAAAACTCACTTATAACCTTACCAGAGCGTTTCGGTTGCCATGTTGCGCAAAACATAGTTTTACAACCTGGTAAATTGACATTTCCGGCAAGGGTTCCGAGGGGTATGGGGAATAGACAATGCCATTTTCAATCCGGGCCTTGAGCGCCATCTCTTCGGATGTGGGTTTGTATGTAGTTTATATCTAGAATGAGACATATATATTAAGCGTTATGTTTCATCTGTTTAAGTAATCAAACTAGTAATTATTTAAAAAAGACATTAGTGTTTCTTCAGGAACTTGCCAGACTTAACATGTAGTCACATCTCCAACTTCGCCAATGGTAGTCAGGGAAGGATTAGAAACTGAATCCGTGGGTTGGAAGAAACGTAGGGCTAAAACAATGTAATAAATTGTCTGCATGCCTGCGTTCAAAGGACTCGAAGTGTTTCATGCATCTATATGGTTTTGCTGTGTGCAAGAAATACGAGTTTTTATTTTGTTTTGTTTTTCAACCTCAGATGAACTGGGTAAGAAAAAAGCAAGCGTGATGAAAAATGTTGCACTATATGACTACACACAAAATTTAGACGGATGCCGTAGCCACGGCTCCACATAAGCTCCACTAGAATTTTTACGCTTATCACGACTTGACACAACTCTTCGAATACTCAAAGATGATTACCACCTGAGTTTTTAGTCGTTCCATCACGTGTTCAAGAAGACCGCCAGTCGCCACAGATGTTCTCCCCTGATCCTCATCATTATGGAGGTCTGTTCGTCTTCCCTGAAACTTCACGCCGTTCCTTTCATACACATTGCTGGTCGGTAGCCACGGCTGACGGTCTCTTTCAAGCGTAATAAAATGAATGCACACCCGCAGGCGGCAACCTTTTTTGAGGAGAGAATTCAAAAGATTGTACCATACCATGGTGTCTAAATGTGCACGGTGGTCAC
Organism: Ixodes ricinus; assembly: GCA_037355805.1. Lineage (NCBI taxonomy): Eukaryota > Metazoa > Arthropoda > Arachnida > Ixodida > Ixodidae > Ixodes > Ixodes ricinus. The sequence goes on from JAZHYW010007384.1 coordinate 39,793, forward strand.
GAGGAAAATTAACCATAGAAGGTGTCGAATTTTCGTGCACGTTAAAACATTTTTATCGCACTCGGTTTTTTTTACCCACTTCATTCGGAGCTTAAAAAAAGAGCCCTCCTATGCGTAGCGGGAACTCTCTTAAAACCACTAGAGATACCGCCATTTCAAACACGTATAGCGCATACTTACGAAAAGATATCGATGAAAGCCGCTCTTTGTCTCCAACTCGGACGGGTGAAGGTGCAAAACTACACGTGTGCAGAGCTCTGCGCAGGCTAGAAGAGGAAATATATACAGACAGTTTTTCTTACCCTCGTCCTCAGCCAGATAGTTCACACATCTGGTATGGGGGACGAAGAAAAAGTGAGGCATCAGAACCTGAAAGTTGCAAATTATATGGAAAAAGCAAAAAGGATTGACAGTAGTGATAAAAACGTGAAAACCTTTCAATTGTCTCTTGAGGGCAAAATAATGTTTTCCCTCTGACCGGGAGCTCCATGAGTACAGATGGCGACGACTCCGCGAAAAAAAGAGTATAGAGTCAGCCGCTACCACAGGAAGCGAGCAAAATGCAAAGTAGATGCAGGCGGCACACCGGTGACATGAAAGGAAGGCTGGGGAGGAGGAAGCAGGTGGAATGCTGGTGCGAGAGGGATGTTTCCTCCTCTCCTCTCCCGCTTCCTCCTGGCCAGGCTTCGTCCTGGCCAGCCTTCATTTCTCTCGCCCTGAACTCTTGAGTTGTCGAAAACGAACGACCTTATCTTCACCGGTGTTGGGCGCAGTATCGCGACAGTATGACAGAGATACGTTTCGCACCTGTATTTCCGTGTCGCGACTAAAAAAAGCTGTAAAGGTGCTCGCAAGACATAAAATAATAACTTTTTAACGCTTCGCAGAATCAGCGAAGAACTATACTGCACTAGAGGGACATATGAATATAATATCGAAAGAAGTGCGGTAAATAAGCACACGTGAATATAAAATACACACTTTCCAAAGATGCCCATAATCCGCCAGAAAACAACTACCGTAAAGCAAGGCCGAGCTCACCAAACGTTATTACGCTAACAAATGTAATACACAAAGGACATACCAACCAGCGGAGATGTAAGTGTTATCTTTTATTTTAGACAGGACGGCTTCACTTCTTCACATTTCATTATGGTAGTTCTAAAAAGGTCAGAATCCATGAAATTTGCAATTGTCACGGAAAGGTGGTTCCATTCCTGCGAAGTAAGAGGGGACGAGAGATGAACGACACGCTGTCGTTGTGGAACATGGAACTCCCACGTTATGCTGATGATCGAGACAAAATACAAATAGGAAAAGGGGAGATGTGATTAACTGGATTCCGTACGATGAATTATGAAAATAAATCTGATTAAATAAAGATTGTGTTCTACACAGGTTACGTGTTTCCAATACACGAACATAAATAAAACATAATCAACAGTGCTCTCTAATTCTGCTTGGAAATACTTTTCGGGCGCATTCCCGCAGGTGTACCACTTGTATTAGGCGTCACTAGTGTTGTTGCAATCAGCGAAATGTTTTGCACTCCCTACTGGCCAACACTCAGTTCAGCTTCCGGCCACACAGGTCTGTGCAGGATGTCCTCCTGTGGATGTACGATGAACTCAGGGAGAACCTCCCGAAGGAGCAAGGCGCGCTGCATCCTTGCGTTGGGCCTGAAAGGGGCCTTTGACAACGTCACGCACGCCATCAGCATCCCCGGGTGCCTGAATGGTGTGCACTGCGGCAAGAGTCATTTACGACTATGTGAGAAACTTTCTTACGGGAGACAGGCCACTCTGACGCTCGGCAACATCACGTCCCAGCCAATCACCCTGAGCCCGAGGGGGACGCCTCAAGGCGTCGTGCTGTCCCCGCTCCTGTTCAACTTGGCCATCTGGGACTTCCCGGCCAAGCTAAACGAGACACCTGGCATCGAAACCGCCATCTACGCCGACGACGTCACTATCTGCTGCAAGACGGGCAGCAACACCGAAGTCGAGGAACGGCTGCAGAGGGCGGTGGACGCGATCGCGGCGTACGCGAAGAGCAGGGGCTTTGAGTGAGCTCCAAGGAAATCGGAGCTGCTCGTGTTCCGCAATCCCTGGGAAAGATCGATTAGAAACATCAGCACCAAACTCGAAGACCAACCGATACCGAAGCCTAGCGTGGGTCGGATCCTAGGGCAGAATATCCCCCAGGGCAGAGGTAACATGGTGACGATTCAGAAGCTGGCAACCTCGACCGAACAAGTGACAGGCATGCTGAGAAGAATACGCAACAAGAGACACGGATTTAGGGAGAAAGAAGCGATCCGGCTGGCGCAGGCGTTCGCGATCTCCCGTATTACGTATGGGGCGGCCTACCTTCGCCTCACGAAGACCGAACTGAGAAAGCTGAACGTCGTGATCAAGAACGCCCTCAAGTGGCCACTGGGAGTGCCAGAGCGTACACCTACCGAGGGGCTCATGGAGCTGGGTGTACACAACACTTTGTAGGAACTGTGAGACGCACAGATTGCCGCGCAGCTCAAGCGGCTGGACGGGACGGCCAACAGCAGATGGCTGCCCGAGAAGCTGAAACCTGAAGCTGAGGGGAGCCGGGCCCCTCCATCCAAGGACCTTCCTCTAGAAGTCAGAGCCAAGATCAAGGTCAGCAGAATACCGAAGCACATGCATCCTGGGGAGACGCAGACAGGAGAAGAGCAAGATCCGAGGCACTGGGGCGCACGTGGGATCGCAGGAGCGGAACCGTGTACGTGGACGCGGCCCTGGGACAGGACAGAAGCGCCATGGTGGCCGTGATGTTCTCGGACGGAGAGAAGACGATTAGCGCAGCGTCGGTGAAGAAGATCGTGTCGGCAGCTCGCGCGGAAGAGGTGGCCATAGCTCTGGCCATCGCTTGGAACCCGAGGGCGACCGTGCTTACAGGACTCACAGGCAGCGTGTCGAAACTTGACGGTGGGCTCCATCGGACCCGTAGCAGCAAGACTGGTTCAAAAGCACACAGCGGAATCGGTAGATGTCGTGTGGACACCTGGCTACGTGGGACATAAAGGGAATGAGGTGGCTCATGCCACGGCCCGAGGTTTACTTCCGAACCGGGCCTCCCCTTCCCGCGGGGACGACGCTGACGACGAGGCATCATACTCCGAACCACTGAATGCCATTCGACTCGCCAGGCGGCGTTTCCCTCTGCTGCACAAAAATCTCTCGAGAGAAGAACACCTTATACGAAGACTCCAGACGGTCTCACTACCAACGCCGGACAGACTGAATGCGTGGTACTCGTCCCACCTGCTTCCCTCATGCACGCACTGCGGGTGCGAACGGACCGATTAGTATCACGTCGTGTGGGCCCATCAGAAGTTCCCAGGCTTAGTGTCGTTAACGAACCTGACGACGGAACGATAAGACGCCGCCTTACGCAGCGAGGACCTGAGCCAACCGCTACTGCTAGCAATGAGAGCGGCAATAGCTTTCAAGGCCGGTGGAGCCTCGGAATAGGAGCAGCCACCCATCGACCTCCCTCTCTTGCTATTCTTATTAAAATCTTTAAAAGATTTTTAACAACAACACAACATCAGGCTAGACACTTGAATATTATTTTTGTTTGAGAAAGAGAGGACGATAATTTAAACAACTTATATCTGGATACTTGTTAGTGAGCTCGTTGGTAATGATCTAAGTTTAGAAAGAGTTTTATACGTAAAGACAGGAGACGGGACAGCACATCTTTCAACTTTCAACAAACACATTATTTATTTCCGGCACGCTTCGCCTTCGTAACTCCACCATATGAGAGAGAAAAAGTTAAAGGAGGGGGAATGGGAAGGAGGGGGACAAGATAAGGTCCCCGGGAGAAAAACGGGGAGATTGCAAACCGGAGAGACAGCGGACAGCGGAAAGGAGAGGAAGGAAGGGGCGTCCCGATTTCCCTCTCAGGAGCAATGACCACTCGCCGGGCCCACCAAGGTCGCCAACTCCGGTCTCAGGAATGTCATCTCTCTCTCCGACAGCGATAGCGAGGCCGACGAAATGTTCTTCGGCGCCCTTTTTATGGCGCACGCCTCTACGATCTCGCGCCCGTAGCGGTTCTTGTTGGCCCCCAGAACACGCGCGGACGGGAACTCAGGGGCACAGGGAGCGCAAACCTTGAGGTGATGGACCATGGGGTGTTGGGAGTCCTCGTCGTTTTTTTCTATCTCTCTTCATGTTCCCCCAGGCGGTCGTTAAGGCAGCGGCCCGTCTGCCCGATGTACTCCGCCCCGCACGAGAAGGGAACGGAATACACCCGTCCGACCGCGCAGGGAGCAAAGGGGGCCGCGTGCCTCTTGGCGCAGCCGATCTTGGGAGGAGGGAGAGACTTCACCAGGTGGCACATTGCGCTCAACTTGAAGGGGCACGAGAACGCAACGTCCATGTCGAAGCGTCGGGCCACCGCTTTTAGTCGGTGGGCGGTGTTGTGGAAATAGGGTATGGCTGTGTATCTTTGCCGGGCAGGCTTCCGTGCGGCGGAGTACATCGGGCAGACGGGCCGCTGCCTTAACGATTGCCTGCGGGAACATGAAAGAGAGATAGCCTTATAAATAATATAGGTTGCACGCTGCAAGGTTTTGGTAAGGGCGCACTTTCCCAAAATACTGGAGGGTTTGCGCTTTCCGAACGTTTCTTTTGAAGTAGCCACACTCAGCTCCTCTTATTTCAACAATCAATCCATGTCTCGCAAAGTTTTTAGGCGATCATGTAGTACAGCTCTTTGAGTAGACGTGTAAATAACTTTGAGTCACATAGGTTGCACTCGCAGGTTCCTGGTGAAGGCGCACTTTCCCAAGATACTCAAGGATTCGCGCTGTTGGAACGTAGTTCTTTCGAAGTAGCCACATTTAGCGCCTCTTTTTTCAACAATCGATCAGTGTCTCGCAAAGTTCTAAGGCGATAATGTAGCACAGCTCTTTGAGTAGATGTGTAAATAACTTTGAGTCATATAGGTTGCACTTGCAGGTTCCTAGTGGAGGCGAAGTTTCCCAAAATACTCGAGGGTTCGCGCTTTCAGAACGTAATTCTTTCGGAGTTTCCACATTAGGCGCTTCTTATCTGAACAATCAATGCGAATCTCGCGAAGTTACAGGGGAATCGTGTAGCACAACTCTTTGAGTAGAAGTTTAAATAATTATAAGCCATATAGGTTGCACGCCGCAAGTTCTTGCTAAGGGCGCACTTTCCCAAAATACTCGAGGGTTCATGCTTTAGGAACGTGATTCTTTAGAAGTAGCCACATTCAGCTCCTCTTATCTCTACATTGAATGCGAATCACGCAAAGTTTCGGAGGAATCATGTAGCACAACTCTTTGAGTAGATTTTTAAATTGTTTTTAGCCATATAGGTTGCACCCTGCAGGCTCCTGATGGAGGCACACTTACCCAAAATACTGGAGGATTCGCACTTTCCAAACGTAATTCTTCCGAGTTTCCACATTCAGCGTCTCTTATCTCAACAATCAGTGCGAATCTCGCAAAGTTCCGAAAATCATGTAGCACAACTCTTTGAGTAGATGTTTAAAAATATTTGAGCCATATAGGTTGCACGCTGCAAGTTCTTGGCAAGGGTGCACTTTCCCGAAATACTCGAGCGTTCGCGCTTTCGAAATGTTTCTTTTGAAGTAGTCACATCCAGCGCTTCTTGTCTTAACTGTCAAGAACGATCTCAGAAAGGTTCAGGGGAATCATGTAGCACAACTCTTTGGGTATATGTTTAACTAGCTTTGAGCCGTTTAGGTTGCACTTGCAGGTTCCTGGTGGAGGCGCTCTCTCCCAAAACACTCGTAAGTCCGCGCTTTCAACACATAACTCTTTCGAAGTTTCCACATTTAGCACCCTTTTATCTCCACAATCAATGCGAATCTCGCATAGTTCATGGGGAATCGTGTAGCACAACGCTTTGAGTAGATGAGTAAATAATTTTGAGCCACATAGGTTGCAAGCTGCGAGTTCCTGGCAAAGGCACACTTTCCCAAAATACTCGAGGGTTCGCGCTTTAGGAACGAAATTCTTTTCGAAGTAGCCACATTCAGCGTCGCTTATCCCAACAATCAATACGAATCTCGCAAAGTTCCATCGGAATCATGTAGCATATCCCTTTGAGTAGATGTGTAAATAACTTCGAGTCAATAAAGGTGCACTTGCAGGTTCTTGGTGTGAGGCGCACTTTCCCAAAGTGCTCGAGGGTTCGTGCTTTCCGGAACGTAATTCTTTCGAAGTTTCCACATTCAGCGCCTCTTATCTCAACAATCAATGCGAATCTCGCAAAGTTCTAGAGGAATCATGGTGCGCAACCTTTTAGACGATGTTTGAATACTTTTGAGCCATATAGTTTGCACGCTGCAGGTTCCTGGTAAATACGCACTTTCCCAAAATACTCAAGGGTTTGAGCTTTCGGAAAGTAATTATTTCAGAAGTTGCCACATTCAGCGCCTCTTATTTCAACAATCAATTCATGTCTCGCAAACTTCTAAGTTGATCATGTAGCACAGCTTTTTGAGTAGATGTGTAAATAACTTTGAGTCATATAGGTTGCACTTGCGTGTTCCTGGTGGAGGCGCACTTTCGCCAAGATACTCGAGGATTCGCGCTTTAGCAGAACGTGATTCTTTCAAAGTAACCACATTCAGCGCGTCTTATCTGTAGAATCAATCCGTGTCTAGCAAAGTTCTAAGGCGATCATGTAGCACCAGCGCTTTTGAGTAGATGTGTAAATAACTTTGAGTCATATAGTTGCACTTGCGGGTTCCTAGTTGAGCGCACTCTCCCAAGATACTCGAGGATGCGCTCTTTCAGGAACATAATTCTTTCGAAGTTGCACATTCGGCACCTCTTATCGCAACAATCAATGCCAATTTCGCAAAGTTCGAGGAGAATCATGTAGCACTACTTTTTTAGTAGATGTTTAAACAACTTTGATCCATATAGGTTGCACTTGCAGGTTCCTGGTGGAGGCGCACTTTCCCAAAATACTCGAGGGTTCGCGCTTTCGGAACGTATTTTTTCGAAGTTGGCACATTCAGCGCCTCTTATCTCAACAATCAATGCGAATCTCGCAAAGTTCCAAGAGAATCGTGTAGCGCAACTCTTTGAGTAGATGTTTAAATAATCTTTGAGTCATATAGGTTGCACCTGCAGGTTCCTGGTGGAAGCACATCTTTCCCAAAATACTTGAGGGTTCGCGCTTTCGGAACGTATTTTTCCGAAGTTGGCACATTCAGCGCCTCTTGTCTCAACAATCAATGCGAATCTCGCAAAGTTCCAAGAGAATCATGTAGCGCAACTCTTTGAGTAGATGTTTAAATAATCTTGAGTCCATATAGGTTGCACGCTGCAGGTTCCTGGTGGAGGGCGCACTTTCCCAAAATACTCGAGGGTTCGCGCTTTTCGGAACGTATTTTTTCGAAGTTAGCACATTCAGCGCCTCTTATCTCAACAATCAATGCGAATCTCGCAAAGTTCCAAGAGAATCATGTAGCGCAACTCTTTGAGTAGATGTTTAAATAATCTTGAGCCATATAGGTTGCACGCTGCAGGTTCCTGGTGGAGGCGCACTTTCCCAAAATACTCGAGGGTTCGCGCTTTCGGAACGTATTCTTTCGAAGTTGGCACATTCAGCACCTCTTGTCTCAACAATCAATACGAATCTCGCAAAGTTCCAAGAGAATCGTGTAGCACAACTCTTTGAGTAGATGTTTAAATAATTTTGAGTCATATAGGTTGCACGCTGCAGGTTCCTGGTGGAGGCGCACTTTCCCAAAATACTCGAGGGTTCGCGCTTTCGGAACGTAATTCTTTCGAAGTTGGCACATTCAGCGCCTCTTATCTCAACAATCAATGCGAATCTCGCAAAGTTCCAAGAGAATCGTGTAGCGCAACTCTTTGAGTAGATGTTTAAATAATCTTGAGTCACATAGGTTGCACGCTGCAGGTTCCTGGTGGAGGCGCACTTTCCCAAAATACTCGAGGGTTCGCGCTTTCGGAACGTATTCTTTCGAAGTTGGCACATTCAGCGCCTCTTATCTCAACAATCAATGCGAATCTCGCAGAGTTCCAAGAGAATCATGTAGCGCAACTCTTTGAGTAGATGTTTAAATAACTTTGAGTCATATAGGTTGCACGCTGCAGGTTCCTGGTGGAGGCGCACTTTCCCAAAATACTCGAGGGTTCGCGCTTTCGGAACGTATTTTTTCGAAGTTGGCCACATTCAGCGCCTCTTATCTCAACAATCAATGCGAATCTCGCAAAGTTCCAGAGAGAATCATGTAGCGCAACCTTTGAGTAGATGTTTAAATAATCTTGAGTCATATAGGTTGCACGCTGCAGGTTCCTGGTGGAGGCGCACTTTCCCAAAATACTCGAGGGTTCGCGCTTTCGGAACGTATTTTTTCGAAGTTGGCACATTCAGCGCCTCTCGTCTCAACAATCAATGCGAATCTCGCAGAGTTCCAAGAGAATCGTGTAGCGCAACTCTTTGAGTAGATGTTTAAATAATCTTTGAGTCATATAGGTTGACGCTGCAGGTTCCTGGTGGAGCGCACTTTCCCAAAATACTCGAGGGTTCGCGCTTTCGGAACGTATTTTTTCGAAGTTGGCACATTCAGCGCCTCTTATCTCAACAATCAATGCGATATCTCGCAAAGTTCCAAGGAGAATCGTGTAGCGCAACTCTTTGAGTAGATGTTTAAATAATCTTGAGTCATATAGGTTGCACGCTGCAGGTTCCTGGTGGAGGCGCACTTTCCCAAAATACTCGAGGGTTCGCGCTTTCGGAACGTGATTTTTTCGAAGTTGGCACATTCAGCGCCTCTTATCTCAGCAATCAATGCGAATCTCGCAGAGTTCCAAGAGAATCGTGTAGCGCAACTCTTTGAGTAGATGTTTAAATAATCTTGAGTCATATAAGTTGCACGCTGCAGGTTCCTAGTGAGGCGCACTCTTCCCAAAATACTCGAGGGTTCGCTCTTTCGGAACGTAATTCTTTCGAAGTTGGCACATTCAGCGCCTCTTATCTCAACAATCAATGCGAATCTCGCAAAGTTCCAAGAGAATCGTGTAGCGCAACTCTTTGAGTAGATGTTTAAACAACCTTGAGTCATATAGGTTGCACGCTGCAGGTTCCTGGTGGAGGCGCACTTTACCAAAATTACTCGAGGGTTCGCGCTTTCGGAACGTATTTTTTCGAAGTTGGCACATTCAGCGCCTCTTATCTCAACAATCAATGCGAATCTCGCAAAGTTCCAAGAGAATCGTGTAGCGCAACTCTTTGAGTAGATGTTTAAATAATCTTGAGCCATATAGGTGTCGCTGCAGGTTGAACACTGTCACCGAGTTCTTGGATAAGGGACATTCAGCGCCTCTCATCTCAACAATAATGCGATCTCGAGTCGAGTTGAGCGCGCAATTTTGGAGTCTATTGCACGCTGCAAGTTCTGGTGAGGCTTTCGATTCCGTTGCGCTTTTGGAGCTAATTTTCAGCGCCTTCTTATTTCAACAATCAATGCGAATCTCCAAAGTTCCAGGATAATCGTGTAGCACAACTCTTTGAGTAGATGTTTAAATAATCTTGAGTCATATAGGTGTCACGCTGCAGGTTCCTGGTGGAGGCGCACTTTGCCAAAATACTCGAGGGTTCGCGCTTTCAGAACGTGATTCTTTCGAAGTCTGCCACATTCAGCGCCTCTCATCTCAACAATCAATGCGAATCTCGCAAAGTTCCAAGAGAATCGTGTAGCGCAACTCTTTGAGTTGATGTTTAAATAATTTTGAGCCATATAGGTTGCATGCTGCAAGTTCTTGGTAAGGGCTCACTTTCCCAAAATACTCGAGCGTTCGCGCTCTTGGAACGTAATTCTTTTGATAGTTGCCGTATTCAGCACCTCTTATCTCAACTAATCAATGCGAATTTCCGCAAAGTTCCGAGGGTAATCATGTAGCACAACTCTTTGAGTAGATGTTTAAATAATGACCTGAGTCATATAGCGTGTCACGCTGCAGGTTCCTGGTGAGGCGCACTTTCCCAAAATACTCGAGGGTTCCCGCTTTCGGAACGTGATTCTTTCGAAGTCGCCACATTCAGCGTTTCTTATCTCAACAATCAATACAAATCTTGCAAAGGTCCTGGGTAGTCATGTAGCACAACTCTTTAACTAGATATTTAATCACTTTTCAGCCATTTAGGTTGCGAGTCACGTTCCACCTCGTGGAACGTGCCTCGCAAGTGAGACTCAGCGATGATGACACGATGGTGTGTTTCGACGTTGTGTCACTCTTTACCAGCGTGCCAGTTCTTTTAGCTGTTGCTGCAGCTAGAAAGGTCTTCGAGAAAGACAAAACATTGGGCTCAAGAACCAGCCTCAGTATGCCGCCTTCTCGAGTTGTGCCTTGGCAGTACATACTTCAGTTTCAAGAATGAGCTCTTCAAGCATGTCAGCGGGTCGGCTATGGGCGCCTCTATTTCTGTCACGACGGCAAACCTCACAATGAAAGTGGTTGAACAGAGGGCGCTAAGCACTTTTGCCAACTAGCCAAAAAGAGTTTATGCGCTATGTAGATGATTGTTTTTGCATCGTGATGAAATCAGAGGTGAACCATTTCTTGGGACACCTGAACTCTATAGAAACGGCCATCCAGTTCAGTGTAGAGTACGAGAGAGAGGAGTTTTGCCGTTCCTCGTTGCTCTAGTGAAGAGGCAAGGAAACAAGCTGAGATTCACAGTCAACAGAAAACCAACACACACCGGTCGCTACCTTAAGTTTTAACCGAACCTCCCAGTGAGTCAAAAGGCGTCAGTGGCCTCTACTTTCTTGTCTAGAGCAATGACCATCTTATTATCGGAAAAGAATAGAAGGAGAAACAGACCATCCTTGCTGACCTCCAGAGAAACGGCTACACGAGGAGTTTTGTTCAACGCGTCGCCCGTCTGACAGTGTTGCAGGCGCAATAACCATGGTTCGCCGGGGCACACAGCCTCGCCCCATCGTGCGCATCAGCGTCCCCTATGTAAATGTGACGAGCGAGACACTGGCCCGCGTGCTTTGAAAAGAAGGGATTCAAGTGGTGCACGTGCCAGTGTCAACGTTGGTCAACATAATGACGACTGATGCCAAGGTCGAAGGATCGCCTCCCAAAAGCAAAAAAAGCACAAGGTGTGGTCTATAAGATACCGTGTGCAGAGTGCCCCGCCGCCTCCATCGACGAAACTAAATCTTTTTCCGAACTCGTGCGCCAGCACCAGAACGATGTGCGCAATTTCGATCGCGAGCTTACCACCGTCGCCGAACATTGTGAGATACTTGATCATCGGATCGACTTTTGGAACGCGCACGTGATAGAGACGGAGCCACATATCCGAAAACGTCTGTTCCTGGAGTCGTGGCATATTCAGAACACACCGGGGAACATTAACAGGTCCCTCGGGGCCTTATCGTCAATTTATGTCCAGGGCCTGCGTCACGTTAACAAAACATCAACTCGGTAGAAGAGGAGCAAGAGGTCGAAGCTCTCGCTATCCCATTTAATTTAGTCACCCCTGAAGAAGGAGTCAAGTCGACCCCGAAACTTTGGGAACTGTTTGTTTCTGAGCATTTGGTTTGAGATTACTTTTGTTCGGATTGTTTCCCCAAACCAGACAGATTTCTGTCGAAGACGTTTACTTTCATAGAGGTTGCACGCTGCGAGTTCCTGGTAAAGGCGCACTTTCCCAAAATACTCGAGAGTTCGTGCTTTCGGAACGTAACTCTTTCGAAGTTGCGAAATTCAGCACCTCTTATCTAACAATCAATGCGAATCTCGCAAAGTTCCAGGGAAATCATGTAGCACAACTCTTTGAGTAGATGTTAAAATAATTTTCAGCCAAATAGCTCGCACGCTGCAGGTTCCTGGTGGAGGCGCACTTTTTCAAAACACTCGAAGGTTCGCAGTTTCGGAACGTGATTTTTTCGAAGTAGCCACATTCAGCGCCTCTTATCTTAACAACCAAAGTCGTATCTCGCAAAGTTATCTGCGAATTAAGTAGTCTACATCATGGGGTAGCTATTTGATGGAAAATGAGACGTCTACGTTGTTTTCTGCGGATTCCCTGCAAAAACGCAATCACCCCCCCCCCCCAAAAAAAAAGCGTGGTCAGTTAGTTTGTGGCAAGATCTACTCAAAGATGCCAACTTCAGCGTCTTCTATTTCGGCTTCCAGGTCGTATCAAATCCCGTAGTCTACCTCATGGAATAGAATAGTTCATTTCAGACACAAATGTGTCATACATGTGTCTGGGGGGCTGCAGCAAAAGAAGACAAAAACCCCTCTTCCGTGGCCGCCAGCACCCCTCCCCCCCCCCCCTTATAGCAGTCAACAGAAACAGCATACAATAATTAAGCAACAAAATTAAAATAAACATAGACATTTCTGAACCGTTCTGATCAATATCATCCACATAAACGTATGAACATAAGCAATGCGTCACAATAAAAAGCAAAAAATATAGAAACAAACAAAACAAAACAAAAATCGCGAAACATAAACAATAGAAAACTGCATTAATTGACATTAACATCGTTATTATCAACAATATCATCCCACGCACGTCTGAAATTAACGTATCACAACACTTCATAACACACTGAAAAGAAGACATATTGAAGGCACTATATTCGCAATGTGGACACATAAAAAATACATTTTCTTACAATAACCTAAGGTAGGCGATCATCTTCAAGGAAATATGTTTTGACTTTTTCTTGGACGCGTGGATCGTTCTACACTGCTGTGCTATTTGGACAATGCTTGGGTGTTTATTTAGTAGGTTGGAAATTTGGTTATCTAGTTTTTGAGTTCCATAGTTAGTTCTAACATTTGGTTTTGTATAATTAGTACGCCTGAGATCGTATTCCGCAGGATTAGGAAGATAAGTATGAAATACGTTTCATCATGCTTGATCTGATCAAAAATAAGGATTGACAATTTATGTGAGTAGACATGTTCTATTGGTAGTAACTTGTATTTTTCGAATGGAGGTGCTGTATGTTCGATGTAGCCTAAATTGTCAATAAAAGTTATTCAACGGAGTATTAGACATCTAGACTATTTTCTGCGGGTTCGTTACGAAGAAAAAAATGCCCCCCCCCCCCCCCCCAAAAAAAAAAAAAAAAGAAACGCGCGGTCGGATCACCCTGGAAATACTTGGCCAGAGAGACCTAATTCAGCGTCTTCAATTTTGACATTCTTGTTGTATTTTCCAGTGTTTCCCGGAAATACCGTAGTGCACCTCGTGGGGTAAGTGTTCAGCGAAATTTTAGACATTTAGGCTGTTTCATTTCAGGAGAAAAGTAAGTTCTCGCACTGCTCATACGCGTGCGAAGTGGTTTTCACAATATTTGGTTGTCGGAGGAAGCGATGCTTTTGGCGTTTGAAACCTGTACACTTTGATAAGATAAGAACAGTCTGATCTAAAATGGACTTGCATATATCTGTAATACTCTGCGAGGAGTCAGATTTTTTTGTTACTACGGTTCTTGAGTTGAAATCAAGAATAGGTTAGAAAGGTAAGAAACGCAGGCGAGCTGGTGAATGACATCCATAGTAAACCTGAGACGTAGGAAAAAAAAAAAAGAAAACGGACAGTACAACGAATTTTTTAGGCAGCATAAGAAGTATAGTCTCTAAGAAGTATAGAAGTATAAGTTTAGGTTTAAGAAGTATAGGAAGAAGTACAGCTTGTTTTCTGTGGGTTCCCGGCGAAGGCAAAGTTGCCCGAAAAACGCGCGGTCGGAATGCTCCAGGCGAGATCTAGTCAAAGAGGCCAAATTCAGCGCCTCTATTTCGGCATTCAGGTTGTATCTCGTAAAGTTCCCCGAGAATCCCGTAGTCCACCTCAGGTAGGCATTCAACGAAATATTAGACGTCTAAGTTGTTTTCTGCGGGTTCCCTACAAAGGTGCAGTTGCCCAAAAAACGCGCCGACCGATTGCACCAGGTGAGATTTAGCGAACATCCAGCGCCTCCTACTTCGGCACCCAAGTTATATCTCGATAAGTTCCCTGGGAATCCCGTAGTCCACCTCACGGGGTAAGTATTCAACGAATTATTAGATGTTTAGATTGTTTTCTGCAAATTTCCGGTTCTTTTTTTTTTAGAGTGTACAGTGTTTACAACGCGTCTCCGAATGGTGTGTTTAGCGTCCTATTGCGACCATGCATCGAGAGTGATCCCGAAGGTGCAACAAAATGACGTCACCAATGCAGGCGCGTCATGTTGCCGTCTGTCGCGATCCTGGCGGTTGGCAGTAGAAGTTCTGGCAAAGAAAATCTCGAGAGAACGTGAGCGTTGCTATCATCGCGGACTCTCAACTCCTGGCTCTTGAAGCTTCCGTAGAGTGTCAAGCCGGTGAGGGACCCAGCAGAACCGGCGTCTGCCACACCCCCAAAAAAGGACAAACTGCGTGCAGAAAAACAGAGTCAAAGTCGATGTGCACACAGGACAAGCGCCCGGTTGCCTAGCTGTGATGTGAACCGCTAGCGCAACAAGTTCCCACAGCAACGCTTGTCCTGTCCTGTCCTACTTTGTTCCTGTCCTTTGCACGCTGTTTGCCCCTTTTTCGGTATGAACCAACTACCTCGTATCGCCGCACTACAGGCTGTCTCAAATAGCGGTCAGGCTCTTTAAATCGACCGCAAAACTCGGTTTCTTAAGACTTAACCTATAGCCAAGGACGTTTAAATAGGGCAAAACTCGGCATGACGTCATACCTAGTGACGCCGGAAAAAGAACCCAATCCCAGACTGCCTCGCGCACCGACGCGCTCTCATCCAAACCAGTGCCTCCTATATAAGTTACACTATGCCTGTCAGCTTCTCTCCAAGAGGCGTCCAGGCCCGATGCTTCACCTCACAACACGCACGTACGGCTAGGTAGCGCCGCCTGGCGGACGTTCGTTTTTTTATATTTTTCTAGCATGTTGTATTTAGATTATTATTGAAGGTATATCATATGCATGTTTTTTAACAACATGTGGAACCCTGTTCTGGATGTGACCGCCCTGAATCAAACGAGTTTCACTGAGACGAAATGCGAAACTACGAAACAAGCACGGCCAGGCTTCGCTTTTGCAGCTCGAACGCGGAGAACGCTTGGCCGCTTGTCCGTCTGCTTTGGCGGCAGTTAGGAGCAGGGGAGGATCCAGAGGTTCCCCCAAAAGGGGGGGGGGGGGGCCCAATATAAAAAAAAGATAAAAAGAGGGGGCGGGGGGGGGGTGGAACTCGCCGCGCACCTCACTACGTGTTGGATCTTTGTTTAAAGACGTGTATAAATGGTAGAGAGAGGTCTTTCCTCCTCAGCGACACCAAGTGTCGCAATTCAAGACACGATTGCAATATCTCCCCCTTCGAAGCAAGGGATAACGGAATCTTTGATTTAACATTGTGCTCATTTCGCACTACCTAAGACTGTGGTTTGGGTTTTTCATTACATCCCGATAAACCACAAAAATTAAACCCCAGGTCTGTTTTGTCAAAATCGGTCCTTGCATAAGAAAACCCCAACCCTTGCGGAAAGAAAATCTTCATATGCAGTTTTATTTTGGCACAAAACACTGCCTCCGATGAACTGTCCACGAGGCTGGTTTTTGCTCCAGATTCCCACATCTTTCCTTTTTTTTTTTTGTACGGGGATGTTTTGCGATTATTGGGGCCACGCGAATGTTCCGCGGTGATTGAGGAATCACATTCACATGCCACATTTTCTTCAACATAATCTCAGATAAACCTCGTTTACTCGTCCAACACCAAAAGTTGTCACCAAAGAACACAGAATCTGCGGGATAAAGT
Organism: Ixodes ricinus; assembly: GCA_037355805.1. Lineage (NCBI taxonomy): Eukaryota > Metazoa > Arthropoda > Arachnida > Ixodida > Ixodidae > Ixodes > Ixodes ricinus. The sequence continues at coordinate 55,650 of JAZHYW010007384.1, forward strand.
AAACCCCGAAAAAGCATCCACGAATTCTAAAAAAAAAGTTCGAAAGCTCGAAAGCCCATTGTCAAATGGAAACAGGGTCGCAGCTTTTCTTTTTTCTACGCCGCGCTGTCACGAGGATGCAGGTGCGCTTTGACGCTTGGAGCCCCTGCTTATCATCTTAATTAACTGGCAAGTCACAGGAAGCGACATTCCGAATTTCCTGTGCTCGGATACAAATGTTCTGATTCCGTCAAAGTTTCGCGCCAGGCTCTTGTTTGCGCAGTCCGCGCAACATCGCGGGGGGGGGGGTGCTGATATGTCTCGGGGGGGGGGGGGCGGGCCCCCTGCCCTCCCCCCACCCTGGATCCGCCAGTGGTTAGGGGCTTTGGCGGTCACCTTGCAAAAATAGCTCTCTGGCCGCCGCCATTTTGCGAATCGAGCGACCCCTATCAGCCAGAAAATTCTGGCACCCGCCTGAGCTGTGGAAACCCGGTCAGCGTGACTCCCCACCTGCATTGTGCATTCCGAGTTCGCCGGCTTTTCTTGGGAGTTCTTACTTTATTTGCCTGTTTAGGACGCTTACCCTTTGTGTGTTATCTTCCGCTGTGAGAACCAGAGAATACTAGGGCTTGTAGCCTGCTCGGCCTTCGCAGGAAACGAACGAAGAGAGCGAATGTCAAGCAGCCCGCGACGCGGGCGGTTCGACGTTCTTGGAGGATTATTTCTGTTTAGATAATCTCCAAAAGCCTTCCTGGCTATGTTCCGGGTCTTCACAAAAAATAGGTGATAGCGTCGGGTAAGGGCTGTGGGGATGGAATAGACAGGTGCGTTCATTTGCTTTGAAGCTGTGCAAAAAAGCAGCTCGCTTCTACATGTGCCCCAAAACACGCCGGATTCCGTCCGATCGTCGTGAAGTGAATATCGTCGACGCTGTATATTGGATATGCTGTGTTATTTGAGACCTTTCTCAAATCCTGTTCGGATAACGCGGCACAGTGGGGTACGTACAACGTATGTTGTTCTATTGATGAGACTCGTTGCATTTCATGTTGTGGGGGAGTATCTATACAGTTCGGATATCTTGTGTGGTCAGATATTTTCGACGGTTACGACCTTTGTAGATTGACGCGGCTGAGTGTATGGTGCCGTAAAACGATCCACATAAAATGAAACAAACATTCCAGTTGCATTTGTTCTGTCGCGCACGGACTCACCAAAACAGCTTTAATTTCTTTGTTTTTGTTCCCAAAAATAGTACAATGCATTCATAAAGACCCCGAGAAATTCCGTTAGCCTTAGAACACAAAGTAAAAAACAGAACGTGGCAATTTAGCTTCCAGCAGCGTCCGGAAGTGCGCCTCCGCAGTCTGCCACAGCCCACTGACTAGGAAACCCACAGCTCAGCGCAGTCGGGCAACACTGACGTATCCTCTCAAAACCAGGGACGCGCGCTGGGAATCGCTTCGTTCGAGACTGCCGCTGGAAAGGTCTATAGTTGGCGCCGGATCGTGTGCGGGTGAAAAGGTAGGAAAATAAGAATTAATATTCCGTTGGAAAACGGCGATCTGGTCCCGAGCTGTCGTCAAAAACATTTAGATTTCTTGCTGTCGGTGCTGCTGGGGCGACATCATTGAACCTCCTACGGAAGGGATGGTTGGCTTCATTACACGGCAGGTTTGTACGCCTAGGTGGCTCCGCCGCACGGCAACCACACGTACTATTTGCCCTCTCCCTTCCGCTTGCCAGTGCTCGAGCGACAGGCATAGTGTAGACCTTTTCTGTGTACTCTCGTCCCCAGCCACCTAACAGGCGTATCCGGTATGGGCAACGAAAAAATAATCCAACGTTTCAACCTGCAAATAGTAAAAAAATAAAGGGGAGGCAAAACGAGAAAGTGGTGCCGGTAACGCTTATATCCTAAATGCCCTCTATTTGCGTGGCAAAGGGAAAACAATGTTTTCGCCCATACTGGAAGTGACGTCAATTCAAGATGGCGGCGCACTTGCAGAAAAGGTCTAGGAGGCACTGTCCAAACTAAATTCATACAGGCTCCCATCGTCTGCTCTCTGCTCGGTCGTTAGGCTTAAGCTAAGTCTGCTCAGTGCGCTCCGTGCCTGCGGTCTGCTTCGTCTGCTCGCTGTCGCGGCTGGCTTTCGATTCGATCGGCGCACCAAAGTTGTTTCGATGCGAACCCGCATTCTCATCACGGCGGAGTGAAACCAACACCTTCTGGAAGCAGGGTTGGTACGGCTTTTTCAACCCGCGATGCCATTCTCAGCGTTCGTGCGTACGACGACTGACACGCGATCGCTTTCCAAAGCCGCGCTACGACGACTCGTTCGAGACGACGCTCCAGGCGCGGTCGCGTGGTGTCGAGAGCGTCCGCTACACGCCGACTTCCTACTGGTCAGTCGAGTGTTGGGCTCCAAATCTCGCCTGTTCGACACCGATTCAGTGGACGCCGCCATCGCTGCCATGAAATATTGGGGCAAACAACAGCGTTGTCACGGAAATGCCATGGCAACGAGGGTTGTTTTCCCCAAAAATCAATTTGACGAGCTCCCCATTGGTTGAGAATAGTTCGTGGCCACGCCTACTTCCGTTACACTTCGCTCCATGTGTGGAGAATATGGACGCCACCTCCTGCCCCTTATAGACCTTTCCAGCGGCAGTCTCGAACGAAGCGATTTGCAGCGCGCGTTTCTGGTTTTGAGAGGGTATACCAGTGTTGCCCGACTGCGCTGGGCTGTGGGTTTTCTAGTCAGTGGGCTGTGGCAGCCTGCGTAGGCTCACTTCCGGACGCTGGTTAAGGCTAAATTGCCGCGTTCTATTTTTTATTTTGTGTTCTATGGCGAATAGAATTTCTCGGGGTTTTTAAGAATGCATTGTACTATTTTTGGTAACAAAAACAAGGAAATCAAACTTGTTTTGGTGACTCCGTGCGCGACAGGACAAATGCAACTGGAATGTTTGTTTCATTTTATGTTGATCTTTCTACGGCACCATACACTTTCAATTTACACTGTCGACGATAGTCACTTCACGACTATCGGACGGAATCCGGCGTGTTTCGGGGCACATGTAGAAGAAAGGTGCTCTTTGGCGCAGCTTCAAAGCAAATGAACGAACGTGTTTATTCCGTCCCCACACCCCGGACCTGACCCTATCAGCTATTTTTCGCGAAGACCCGGAACATAGCCGGGAAGGCTTTTCGGAGATTATCTCAACGGAAATAATCCTCCAAGAACGTCGAACTGCCCGCGTCGCGGGCTGCTTGACGTTCGCTCTCCTCGTTCGTTTCCTGCGAAGGTCGAGCAGGCTACGAGCCCTGGTATTCCCTTGTTCTCCCAGTGGAAGATAACACACAAAGGGTAAGCATACCAAACAGGCAACTAGAGTAAAAACTTTCATGAAAAGCCGGCGAGCTCCGAATGCACAATGCAGGTGGGGAGTCACGCTGACCGGGTTTCCACAGCTCAGGCGGGTGGCAGAAATTTCTGGCTGATAGGGGTCGCTCGATTCGCAAAATGGCGGCGGCCAGAGAGCTCTTTTTGCTCGCGACTCCAACTAACTATAGGTGGCGCCACTCAATTTCCAAAATGGCGGTTATAGTGAGGGCCGGAGATGCGTGCCGCTGTTGAGCCTTATAGTGTGCTGGCTTCACTGAGCGACAGAAATTATTTCTGGTAACACGAGGAAGCTAGGGTGTTATGAGCGCAGGTCGCCTCTTTACCCTGAAAACAAGAACGCTGTTGAGCGTAATATTTACGCAAGGATGCGTGTTTTAATTCTGGAGCGAAACCGAAACTGACCTCTATTTTGGATTCAATTTCTCGATATAGGTCTTAATTTCGAATTCTTTCATAACTCAAGATGTGTCTCACATCGTAATTGTTTAGTTAGAGAAGTTGTTCGCGGAAACTGTATTTTGTGACATACATGTTCGATCCAGGCTGATATTTGTAGTTGTTGAAAAAATCAATGCTGATATTTGTGCGTTCTCGCTGCCTTTTCTCGCTCAAATAATTCTCATGGGAAATAATGAACTGCGGGCCTTTTAATTGGTTTTTGGGTATTTAGATGATTAATTGGTTTAACAATATTCCCAGCACAAGAATATGAGAATAATTCAAATTTTTACAATATGTCCACAAAACGTATAAATTAATAAACGCTGTTCTCATTGCAACAAACCAAAGACGGAATCCGATATTAGACAGCTGATGTGTGTCTGTGTTTTTTATAGCAACGCGTGACGCATAGGGCTTTACAGAGCCGTATATGTAGAGAGTTTGGTCAATGGGAGGTGCGGGCAGAGCCAGGAGCGTGCGGCAGACTCGGAAAGAGTGGCTTCGGCATGCTCTCTTGACCAACCAGAAGCCGAAAAGAATCCCCTAGCGGTGGTAGCGAGAAACAGTTCTGATCAAAGGTCTATGTTCGTAAATGGTTTTAACAAGCGCGTAAGAGTGAAGTGCAGTAACTCTTCGTGGTTGAAAATAGGGTGCACGTGTTGTTTTGATCATGATCATGCATAAGGATGTAAGAAACGAATGCGCCGATCAACTCTGGTTTGCTCGGACAGAGCGTGACCGCTCGGACGGCAGATTCCCGGCCCTCGGCGCTTGGCGTACGGATTATGTCGATCGTTCAGCTAGTCGCACTCTTCCACCGCTTCCACCATCATTTTGGATGAGCGTGATTGAAACATCACGTGTACTATATTTTCAGTCATCGAGAGTTACTCCAATGCAGTTATCAGGTTTGTTTCTCGCGACCACCGCCAGGGTATTATTTCCGGCTTCTGGTTGGTCACATTCGAATTTCTGAAGACGCCCTGGAACACGCCCAGCCCGCTTTCGGCCAATGGCGCCTCCTCATCTGTCTCCTATACTTCCCAACGAATGGCCAAACTCTCTACATATACGGCTCTGGGGCTTTATATTACATCCAGTGTTTGACCGCTTGTCTATCTTGATAACGATGTCAGAGTTTTTCATATGCGTAAAAGAAAACAAAATTATACCTTTTTGGAGAGACTATTATGGTTAAATGGCGTATTTTTGTGATCTTGGCGTTAATTGGGGGCATACATTGCCGCTATTTGTATTAATAATAATAATATTAAAATTCAGATATTTTAATCGTAATTTTTCAAGCTCTAGTATAATTTGTTGCTTATGATCTAATTTCAAACGCGCGAACAAATATGACAATCAAAAGTGTGCTAATTATCATCACTGGTGCCAAGTGCAGCATTTTCAATTACCAAGTACTAAACTGAAAATAGTCTAAAATCAATGAAAACATTCTACCTAATGTGAAAAATCTATGTAAAATTACATTAAATGTGGGTAAAGTATATTTTGCTATCAAAGTCGCGACTTTTGACAATCGGGAAGACGTACAAAGTCGCCGCCAATATCCTCCCAAACCAAATGACCAAACGTAAATATATATACTATATATATATATATATATATATATATATTTTTTATAACATTTCGTTACTTTTATTTTTACGCTCCGTCGTTTTGCCAATCTCAGCCTTTCCAGTTCAAAGGAACGCCTACTTGCTTGCACGTCTGCTCACTGCAGCACGTTTCGTTGGCGTTGGAAGCCGAAGAAACAGTAGTGAGTTTTAGTATTGCGTATACGAGCGAAAGCAAGCACTGTGTGTTTGCGTTAGCTTTGCGTATTCCGCACTGCGCGTGCGCGGAGCCCAAAATTGCGGTCTTGGATGGCGCATGGCGATGAGGTGCATGCACAACGTGGGGCACGGAACTCTAACGCAAACGCACAGCGCTTTCGTTTCCTTCAATGCGCAGTACTAAAACTCTCCAGTAGGGTACAATCCCACACCGTCTGCAGCACTACGTTAGGACAGCGAAGAACGTTGTTTGCATTCGGAAATGACATTTCGCGAGTCATGATCGCGAGCAGTTCCACCGGGCCCGCTGAGCAGGAGAATCGGGGGACCCTCACTGGAGCGCTTCCCGCTTCCGCCGCGGGAGGGCGAGCGTCGAGCTGGATACGCGACCCTATCGCGCTACGATTTTGTTGTGCAACGTTGCCGACAGGTGGCGCATATTTTTTTTTTTAAATTTGCAAAGAGCGAATTTATTTGAGGAAAAAGTAAAACAAAAAAGGCTTAACGACTATAGAAACGCAGCGAATCCACCTCTCTTCAAACAATAGGGCACCCTATTGTTTGAAGACTGGTGTCTTCGCAGCGTTTCTATAGGTGTTAAGCCTTTATCTGTTTTTACTTTTTCCACAAGTAAGTTCGCTCTTCGCAAGTTTCATAGAAAAAATGCACCCCCTGTGGGCAACGCTGCACAAAATCGTAGCACGATAGGTTACGTAATCGAGTTTTGCGGTCGATTTAAAGAGCCCCGCCCTCTATTTGAGCCACCCTGTAATTCACATCCACCACCATCGCTGTAACACCGCTGCAGGATCGCGACCGGCGACAACACGCCACTTTTATGACGTCATCAGGCGGACATCCTGGCACCACGTTTTGGGACGCAGTATACACACCTCTAGGAGACGCGCTCCAGGCAGCGTAGTCACATGGAAGCCATGTGCTGAAAAAAATGCATTTTTCATGCACGCCTCCGAGCGTCGTGATCGGGCTCGTTGCCTCAAAGTTGGGGTAGCAAAGCATGGCTGACGTATTGGCGACAGGCGACGGTTACAGTTTCTAGCACAATATTCGTTACCTTTTGACCACAGCCGCTGTCGGACACATGTCCAGTGACCCCACACCGAGCGAGAACAGGAACTCAAGCTCCTACGGTCACCGACAGCTCAAGAGATGTTCGGCATGGCTTATTATCTTGAGGCTTGTTGCGTGACTTGTTCTTATTCTGCGTTCTTATTGGGTAATGCCGCAGCTCACTGGCAGCTGGCCGTTAATGATACTCTAGCTGAATAAGACACTCGGCGGGACTCGCCATCTGGTGCGAAAGTTACTCAACTCTGAGACGTATACGAGGTCGCATTCATTGGTGGTCCCAATATCTAACTCGAGCACTCGCGTGTCCGGCCGAACCGCGAGGCAGCGTTCGTGGCCAATCGTTTGGTAGCGCAGGCAGTACTGCTCAAAGTTTCCCTTCCTAGCCACCAGCCGCGCTGACTACCAACCAACTTTGGCGCCCCTTTGGCACGCTTTGCTGTCTTTGCTCTTCGTGCGCGTTATCTTTTTCTTCTTCGCGTAACAGCCACTTACATTCCCAGAATCTGTCAGATACGTGCGCCACCAGCGCTCTTAAAAGAGAGAAAATAAAGAGGGAAGGAAGACAAACATGCAGACAAACAGCTAAAGACGATGTAGCAGGGGAGCCTCATCCCTCGAGCAAACATAGAATCCGTGAGGGTTACGATTCTGCTACCTTTTCGCGCCGGACGCTCCCGAATTATCTGCACTTCTCGCACCATTGCTGACGGTTCCTCGCAAAGTCCGTCGCTCGCAAATAACGCTCCCGCTCCTCTGTTGCCTTGGCAACCGGGGAAGGGGAAACACTGACGGCAGCAGCGTCGCAGCAAGAGCGCCGTCTTGTATCGACCGGGCTTGGCTGTACGTGCGTCCCGATCCGTTTCCTCCTCTCTCATCGAACGGCTCCTCCCTCAACCGCTCTCCACTCTTTCCCCTAACGCCTTTATTGTCGCCATTACGTTCCCCATCTTTTCTATTTAGCCTTTGCTTCACGTCTGTGCAAGCGGGCAGTGTCAACTAACTAAACCCTTCGATTGAGCAAACGGCAACGAGGAAAATAATAATAAAATTGATCGTTAGAAAACTGTCTTCCTCCTTTTACTCGGAGAACAAAAAAGTATACACGGGTAATGGAGGTCGGTGGACTCCAGTTTGACGGTCGGAATTGGCCCAACTTGGGATTTTGACTTTGGGGATCGGGCGCAATGGTTTTCGGGGGTCGGCAACTATGGGGGACCCTCTTCGATTGGATTTTTACGGATCGAAGAGTGTGACCCAATCGTTTCTTTCGATTAATGGATTGTTTTCCGAAAAATTGGATCTAGTTGTAGCTAAAAGAGGGTGTTTTCTTTTTTTTTTCCTCGTGGCGTTGTGTGTTTTTAATTTTTTATTTTGCACGGCTCGCTCTGACACAACAACTTTCGGTTTTGTTGTCGAGTGAAGCTCGCGATGCAGGACCCAGACATCCTGGGTTCAATCCCAACCCCTGTCCATTTCGATCTGGATGATCATCGTACCAGCGTGCGGTCGTGTATCACTACTGCGTGGTGCACGTTAAAGACCTTAGGGTAGCAGTCGTACTGCACTGGCTAAATTGCTCACCTATAGCTGGGAGACAAGTCGCCCGGTGTGGCAGACAAAGTTCTAGGTTGTATAAACAGGCAATTGTTGCCAAGTGGTTCTTCCCGAAACTTTCTTCCCAAAATTTCGCCTAATGCCTCGAAAGCCTTTTTTTTTTCTTTACGGGCACGTAAATAAAAAGCCTCCTTATGCATTAAGAAAGGAAAAAAAAAAAGAATCGGTATAAATAAGTATATAGTTAAAATTTATCGTACGGTGAGTCTAGATCATTCCAATATTCGCCGTCTGCGCGCCGCCATCTTTGTCCAGAAGGCTGCGCAACGAGTTCTGAGCATGCGCAACAGCTCTCCATTGAGAAATATCAGATTCCGCGCATGCGGTCCAAGACCCGTGACTTGTCATTTTGTTTTTCGCCTGGGTGTTACGTGCTGAAATGGTGTATACCAAAAAGAAGCTTTGTACTTTTTTTTTTTTGAAGGGCAGCTTTGGAGGTTTTTTGATCTATCCATACAAAGCACATATTCGATATACCCGGGCTTTAGTCTTTTCGACAGGCTCATTTATTAGGGACCTTTAGAAGACCGTTGGCATGATCGCGAACCGCACTACCGGAGCCTTTGAAGCATGCTTTTAACAGCGCGCCCGGGTGGTACCGTGACCGCGGGGCGCGCGCTTAAAAGCGTGCTTCAAAGGCTCCGGTACTGCTGTACGCGGACCACGGCAACGGTCTGCTAAAGGTCCCTATTATCTCTGAATTCCAAAAATGCCTGTATGAGAAAACGGTAGATGAAGGTAATGCCCAAACCAACATTCAAATTGTTCCGCGTTCTCCATTTTTTTTTTGGGGGGGGGGGGAGGGGGAGGGGGGGGTGTTACGTCCCATGTTGCATAACTTGCAAGTCGCGCGGACAGCCTATACTCTGTTTCACCTTATGATGTACCGCAGGAAAGGCTACAAGCGCGAGCTCCTTGCTCTGGGGCACATCTCGGCGGCACAAGCTCTCGTGACTTAAGCCAACGCTATGAGCTCGCGCTTCTAGCCTTCGCTGCGGTGGAACATAAGGTGAAACGAAGTATAGTAACACAGGAATTTACGGATGGTTTGCGTTTTTTGTCTGGCGGGAGATTAACCAGCATCGTCGAACGCTACATTTTTCTTTAAACGTATAGCGCTAGCAGCCTAAACCTGTAGGTGTCCATTTCAGCAAACAACCGTTGATTTTTTTTTATTTAGAAGTTGTAAGTAATCTTTGGAAACGTTCAATGGGAGAATGGGATCCGTTCCCGGTAGGTAGACGCCATTGATCTCCATGCATTTGTAGGCTCAGTCGTCCGTCATTCAGCCATTGAATAGACCTATTGCAGTATTACCCAAGCATCAAGGAGAATGCAGGGATTGGTGTTCCCACGCGCCCACACGGCGCACGCCTTCCCCGTATAAAAGATTCAAAGGAAATAAGTAAAATAAAGCGTCGACGAACGCGCGTGCGAGATGCCATTTGTTTTACGGTATTTGCTTCAGAAAAGTTGCTACTGCTGACGCCGGCACGTGCGGCGCGTGGAACACCAATCCCTGCATTCTCCTTGATGCTTGGGTAATATAGCAAATGGTCTATTCCTTTCCGAAGATCGCTTTTAACTTATGAATCAGAAAGGCGCGAGCTCTAAAACGTTGACCTACGATGTGGAGCGCTAGCTCAGCATTTAGGCGGAAACTAAACGTCTAACAATAACTAAAATAAAAAAATTAACTTTTTGTGTGTGTGTGTGAGGGGAGGGGAGGGGGAGGAGAGTTGGTTTGCTCAGTTAACATTCCGTAGCTGGCAATACTTGAATGTATGCTCTGGTTCGCTTACGGGTAATTTATTTATACGCGAAGCCATCGCAGTCACAATATTAGAGAGTTTTAGAAGATCCTTGCGATTACTCCGATAACGATATCCGATCGCCACCGCCTTTGCGCATGCATTGTATCGTTATCGGGGTGATGGAAACGATCCACTAAAATTCATTATTTATTGTACGTATAGGTCTGCCGTTCAAAGGAGCAGTATGTGACGCACATGTCAGAAAAATTGTTTTTTTTATTATCACTGACACGTGGAGCATATTGTACGTGCTCCGATCAGTGTTCATGCTACAGCTGGCTATAATTCATCTCTACAGCGTGGAACATTTTTGCTTTTTAACCTCCGAGTCGTGATGACCCCTCACCGTGTAAGCATGACTAAAGCTTTTCCAATTGCTTTTTTTTTACAGACTTTTATTATAACGTGTTTCCGCTTCACAACAACTTTGGGTACAAAAGTGTAATAGCGCATAACTGCCAAGAGCATAATTCACTCGGATTGAAAAATGTCAAAACCGAATAACCCCAAAAAGGTAAAATTAAACTATTACGGTTTTCTTTTAAGAGTGAATGATTAGTTGCTGGATGTACATTTTGAATTGGAGCATTTTGCCAAAAGGGTACCGAACACTTGGAATTATGAGATTGTTTCCCTAGATCGAACAAAGAACCCTAAAATTTTCTAGGAATTGGGCAATGCTCCTGCAGGAAGCTGTCCAGACAACAGTCGTAATATCGGAACAGCCCGTACATAGGGGTTATTCACTGTCAGCGCGCATGCTCCCATTTGTGAGAAGCACCGTCAAACAGGTGGGCTGTTTCCGTTGTGTGCCCTCTGTAAAAAAATAAAAAACATTTTAATCTTTTTTTCTTTTTCAAGAGCTTACACTCATATACTTTTTGATGAAAGCACGAGCTAAATCACATATTTGCAAAAAAAGTTAATTATACACCGTTAATTGGCTTACTTTGTACGAATAACGTTTTACGCCCGAATATCTCTCGGGGACACCCTGTATAACGCTGAGTAAATAAGTATATTCAGACGTTTTTGAATGTTGATTCTTGCGTCACAACTTTCGTCCACTTTTCGGTGCACCAAATTATGGGGGAAGAAAGCAGGTCGCCTGAGTCGACCTCCCAGCGTACCATTTGCAAGGACAAAAGAGGAGTCAGCTTCAGAGCACCGTTCCATGTGCCTTTTCTTGAGAGTTGACTATCCTTCATTTGTGCATCTGTCCTTCGATGTACGACCTGACATCCGAAGGAGCGGCAGAATGTGCGGCTGCTCTGTAACCTAATACTAGTTTTGCTGTGTGCGCATGTTTCCAGAGCGGAAAGTGATCGAGTCACCCTAATGGGCGTTTTTGTATGTCCGTTGGGGATGCAAAAATGTAGCCAGTGCAGTAAGGCAGCTAGCCCCGGGGCCTTTAGCCGGCATCACGCAGTGGTCATAGACGACCACACGCCGGTACGATGCCAATCCAGATCAAAACGGTCGCGGGGTTTGAACCAAGGGCGGATTTAAGAAGAAAACGAGAGAGAGAGAGAGAGGGGGAATTGGGAGGTGATCGCTTCCTTCTTTCCTCCCCAAACCTCCCAAGGACGACTTTTTTTGCGGTTTATAAGGAAACGAGAAATACCAGTTACTTTCTAGGAAAAAGTGTCTTAAACAGGCACTTTTTCCTAAAATACGACCCCAAAGGTCGTATTTTTGTTGTTTAAAACGGTGCATGTTGTAGTATCGACACTCAAACAAATACCACAACGCAAAAAAAAAGAAAAAAAATTATATATATACAAAACTGCGCGCGCGCGTGCTTTTTATTTTTGGCGTTTTTCTCTCCCTCTTTTCATCTCCTCACTTTTTTTAAATTTGTGTCGTAATCGATTATGAAATTTAGTAGCTTTGGAAGCGAAATTGCTATAATTTTTAGTAACGACATTTGTAAAACATGTTTTCTTAACGCAGTTGCGAACGCACTGGCTCTTCTTTTGAACTATCGAAAATCGAAGTCCGGAAAGGATGTCGTCTCCTGGCTGTTTATCCTCCCTCGGAAATTATGGCGGCGCTCGGCACACGTAGCATTGACGATGATCGGAGACTCGGAGAATCAGACGAACTTCTCTTTTTGGTGCCCGACGACCTTTCAGACTTCGAAAAGAAAATCGTCAAACGGTCAAAACAACTGCGTTTAGTGGTAATAAAGTAAGGGTGCAGGCGAGCTGGTGAATGTGAGCCATGTTGAATAAACCTGAGACTGGGGCAGAAATGTTCACACCTAGCTGACAAAAGTCCACTGCGCGTCCTATTCTACCTCGAACCGTAGAAAGGGCCCTACAATAACTCTGACTTGTACGCAGTTCAACTACTCTACTCAAGTTACTGTAGTTTAACAACATTTCTGAGTAATTTAGCAACTTTCAAGTGCATTTTCATTGCGGTAATTAGTAGTTTACTTCAATTACTTTTTCCAAGTAACTTCTACTCAAATTACAAATTACTTTTGAATTTTAGTGGTAGGTTTGCTGGTAAACATACATTCCAGCACAAACTTAGCTAGGATGTTGAAAGATCAGCTGATACTTCCCAAGAGGGGAAGCATGTGGCGTAGGCAGGGGTTGGGGAGTGGTTTGGAGGATCCGAAACCCTCTAAAATGTTTACGAGCCTTCCACTGCAACAACCCTGCTAAGAGGCGCGGGGAGCGGACAGACACGTCGCAAGTGAGGCCCAGTAAATGCGGGATTAGCGCCGAAGACTGGCATTTCTTTGTGTCCCAAGCTCAATGAAAGAATGGCCGTATTAAAAGAAAGGGTTTGTCCCCGCTTCTCCACAACGTAGGAACTCTCGCCCACTACAGTAGGTGTACACACTGCAGCCTCACTCAAAGGAGTCAACAAAATGCAGCACCCGCTCTGAAGCCCATCTGGTGCTCCCGTAGTTTGTGCTGTACTTGAAGGATCGCGCGCAAGGGCACGCAAAGGTGACCTCTTTGCGTTGCCTTTCCTTCAAAAACTCAGCATATGCAGGTGTTCCGACATTCCAAGATCGTTCGAGAAGATTAATAATTTCCTCAACGTTTTAAAAAGCAAAAAAAAGAAGACAAGCTGGATTGAGAAGTACTCTAAGACAATGGTGCTTAAAGTGGTACTTCAAGTAGGATTAGAAAACTTGTACTTTACTTGGAGTACATTCTCTGAGCATGTACTTGTACTCTACTAAAGTATTTTTTCTGGTCATTTCTGAAGAAAGTAAAATTCACGGCTTCAAAGTAGATTCCCCTAAAGTTTGGTCATTTCTCTGAGTGAATTAATGGTGGCTAAAATACCGATACAAATAAGTGACTTATAAGTGTAATTTGTTAAATATTTCGTCAGCGAGAGTAAAACATCTACTCTGTGGCGACTTGCCGTTATCCAATATTTGCCGCCATTTCCGAAAAAAAAAACTGATACTCTGCCGATTACCCCTGAAGCAATGCATACTAGTTAAAATAAAGTAAAAACAAATAATAGGGTATGAAAGGGCATCATGAAAGATTGTGTTAAAAGGTATTTGCATTTTACTTTAAAGGTATGTTGTATTTATAGTATTTTACTTCACGTACATTACACCCGGTATACATGCTATACTTGAAATACATAACCTCTCATTGACTCTGTACTTTACTTCAAGTACTTTTAGATGTACATTACGCAACACTGTAAACAAGCAAACACTGTCTGCCAAATCGAGCTCAGGCAGTGCCAAACCTCAAAGTAGAAATAATACATCCGCGGTACGTCACTGACCAGAAAACAAAAAGTACAAAACAATTAGTCCTACAGAGGCAGAACCAGCTATCAAAGCATTCATGTGAGAACACAAGCCGTGTTATATTTGACTAGCAGAATTTCGCTAAGGGATCAAAACAGTTATGTACTTTCTTGTCACTATAAAAAATATAAAAGTAACTTCAAAAGTAATTCGCTACTTCGTTACGGTAGTTAGTAATTTACTCAATGACCTTTCATTTGAGTACTTTCTAATCCACTCAAATTACTTTGAGGCCAGTACTCAGTAACTTAACCTAATCACTTTTTTTGAGTAACTTGTACATGTCGGATAAAAACTTCAAGCTCGAAAGCGAAGCGTCGTCTTCTCACAGCGATAGGCGGCGCGCTTAGAGAAGCGCGGTTAATCGCCGAACGCGGGAGAACACCGCACTTTCGGTCGGGACGGTTCGGAGGCGGGAGAGATTAGACGTCACTGCACTGACGCACATCGCGCGGGACCGTTATATTCGGCTTTTAATATTTTTTTTGACTTCACAAGTACTGAGTTGCTGAGCTTCGAGTTTTGAAGGTAATGTACAGGCATCGTTTTGAATCAGATGAATGAACCGTATATAATCCAATGATTCAAAGAATCATTTACGAACCCGCCGAAAGCCAAAATACACGGCGGAGCCAGGATTTTAACCCTGGGCCTCCCAATGTCCGATCGGGTGTGCTGAACACTCCACCACTCCACCTCGGCTTTCTGATGTGTCTTATTAATGCACAAGGAACGAAATGTATCCAATTGGAAGTGTTCTGGAAGCACACGCCGCCGCGTGGAGCTCGGTACGATGCTTGCTGGCACGTGGTACGTGCTCGTTGTTCTCCAGAAATCCTCCCACTGTTTATCTCGTCACGTGTACATGTATTTTCTTTTTTTTGTTTATGAGCTTTTTAGGGACACGGTATCATCATCATCTGCGAGAATCAAGAGCCACGTTTTTGAATGTACCGTGGAGCGAAAGCTCGCGCTGCAGAACCCAGGGATCCTGGTTTCAATCTCCACCCCTGGCCGTTTCGATCTGGATGAGCATCGTACCGGCCTGCGGTCGTGTGTATCACTACTGCGTGCTGCACGTTAAAGACCCCAGGCTGGCAGTCGTACTGCACTGGCTTAATTGCTTATCTACAGTGGGTAACAATGTCGCCATGTTCTGGCAGACTAACCTCCTGCTGTATAAACAACTAACGACAAATCTGACTTTTGATGTTTTGAATATGCATCACGGGCATTTTTTCATCATCGTACGTGGTCTCCGAGGATGAAATAAACGAACATATGCAGATGAATGAACATAGGCTTATGAATGAATGAATGAATGAATGAGATATATATATATATGATTTTGACATGTCAGGTGCGTTACGCAGTAGAGATACACGACCGCACGTTGGTAGGATGCTCATCCAGGTGGTAACGGGCAGGGGCGGGGAATGAACCAAGGATTCCCGAGGTTTTGCAGCGCGAGCTTTCGCTCCACGTGCTCCGAACAATACACCTTTATTTTAGTATATATATATATATATGATTTTGACCTGTCAGGTGCGTTACGCAGTAGAGATACACGACCGCACGTTGGTAGGATGCTCATCCAGGTGGTAACGGGCAGGGGCGGGGAATGAACCAAGGATTCCCGGGTTTTGCAGCGCGAGCTTTCGCTCCACGTGCTCCGAACAATACACCTTTATTTTAGTATATATATATATATGATTTTGACCTGTCAGGTGCGTTACGCAGTAGAGATACACGACCGCACGTTGGTAGGATGCTCATCCAGGTGGTAACGGGCAGGGGTGGGGAATGAACCAAGGATTCCTGGGTTTTGCAGCGCGAGCTTTCGCTCCACGTGCTCCGAACAATACACCTTTATTTTTTATTTTTTTCAAAAGTGCGCGCCACCCAGTGGTTACTGCGCCAGTCATCGACGTCCGCCATTACTTGGGCACGTACTCTGAGCATGCATTTGATATGGGCACGAGTGTTGCCTGAACATTCGGCGAGAGCCCTTCTTTGGCTCGCGTCGAAAACGAGTGTTACGTACGTCAGCGTTTCTGCGAAGACTCAGGTTGAATCACACGGTTAGTGCCCACCCAAGCAATGGCGACCACGAATGTTGCTCGATGAACTTTTGAAAAGCGTGTAGTTATTAAAAAGAAAATGAACAATACGTGGATAGAACGAAGAAGCAAGGGGAGGAAGGAAGGAAGTGGGAGGGAGGGGTGGAGGGAGCGCAGGTGCTGCGGGACTTCAGGAGGGTAGTGGTATGACGGCACGAACCCGTTATAAAGTATGTGGAGGTCCACGTTCAAACCCACTGGAACTGTTCTGGTTGGGAGGCAGGGAGCAGCTGACTCCTGTAGTCAAGCCGAGGTAAGCGCTTTTCCTTGACTAAATCAACTAATTTTGACAGCCATGTATAATATTCATTACAAGTTATCAAATTGCCTGTAATGAATTCCTTTGAGGAGTAACTTTGTAATCAGCTGATTACTTTTGGGATGAAATTTGTAATCAAACAATTACTTTTATTAGGTAGTAATAAGATTAGTGTGATTACTTTTTTAGCAATCATAGGTGAACTTTGACTACTTTTGAATGCAATACACTTGTTTGTAACAGTTCTTTTTTTGTTTTCACAACCTCCATCCTAGTTTGATTACAGCTTCTAAATCTTGGAAACAACGAACAGTAAATAGAATGTTACCGAGCTGTACGAAAGGAGACAGACTGTCTGAACAATTTATATTACAACTGGAAACAGCGCGCAGATAACAATGACATTGTTACTTGTTTTTTTGTGCGCTATTTTCAGTTGTATCATGAGTCAGCTCGCCTGCATCGCCATTTTGATAGAGTTTATAGAGCGGTTTTGTTGGGTTCGCAGCTGGAACTGAAGGCTGAAATCTCTACAAAAGCATTTAAATGCGAAGCTTGATTATTATCTAGGATCTGCTTCTTTAGTAACTTCTAGAACGGTTTCATCTCTCTTTTACAAAACTGCTAAATCCAGTTTAAGGCACCTCTACACACCATACTCCCTTTCCTACTTAGTACAGGGTAAGGTGGGGCAAAATGAGACACGGCGCAAAATGCGACAGTTTGTGTTTTACGCCATCCATCACCTAGACAAGCGATTTGAGTAGTTTCAGACTTTCCCTGAAAACTGCCGTGGATTGTCCACTTTGCGTGAGTAAAATATGAGAGCTGTCGGAAAGAGTGTTCTGGAGAACACAAATGCGGGGTTGAGGTTAACGAGTTCACCCTCCGCCAGAAAGGCGCAAAATTCAGAGCGAGGTTTTGCTTCGAGACGTGCACCTCGGTTGGCGCCGACTTTTTTGCCAAGGTATGCTTTAATTTAATTGTTATGCTTTATTAGCTACATGCGGACTAAATTTGAGAGACCTATGGATGCTTCTTTTAACAAAATATATATTTACGTAACAGAATACGCGCGGGGCAAAATGCGACAATCTGGCATTCTTTGACGCGCACGTCAATAACGCGCGAGTCTCCTGGTTTTGCCTGAGCCATATTCTTTTTCTCCCAGTGTCCAGGATGGTCCGATCGTGTAAAAGAAAAATAGCAAGGGCTTCATAGAGCGAAAGTGACCCGTACAAAGCTCTTGAAAATGTCAAGCCACAGCGTCGCTTTCTTTCCGCTGCTGCCACACCTTTTGGCGTACCAAAGGATGCTTTTCAATGGCGAGCCAAACGACTTGGTTAATGTAAAAAGCAGTGGCTATACAAAAAAAAAAAACACGACTGGGTTACATAAGGCGCGTTCTTTCCGACGAAGAAGAAAAGTTTCTCATAGAACATTTCTTCTCTACCAAGCGTAGGGTAGAAAAAGGGATCTTGCAGGTGGGAGAGCTGACGTTGGCGAAACCAACCAAGTCTGGGGTTCCACTTTCCTTCCGAGAAACCGAGAAATCGAAAAGAAAGATTATTAGTGATCCCCGAAGAATCGCGCAATGTCCGAGCGTTCTGCAGACCGTGCGATGCACACTTTAAGAGACTGCCAGTGCTTGGTATGCAAAGGACTTTGGAGCCTAGCATCCCTGCCTTCAGTATATATGTCGAGTGCAGGGAATGCAAAGAGTGATTTTATTGCAAAAACTGAGCGCATATTAGGTTCTTGAAGTGTGTCTCACATTACCCCACTACGTTGTCTCATTTCGCCCCTTAGGGCGGGGCAAAATGAGACATTGTGCGACTTTTAGGTATTGTAGTTTTGTTTAATGTTTAGCTTTCTCCAGTTAAGTAATATTTACTTAGCATAAAGTCAAGACTTCTAGAAAAAAAAATTGGTGTATGTGTATATTTACACGGTGACTTGTCTTCCAGCTGTAGATGAAATATGTAGCCGGTGCAGTAGAGCCCCTAGCCTGGGGTCTTTAACGTGCATCACGCAGTAGTGATACACGACCGCTTGCCGGTACGATGCTCATCCAGATCGAAACGGGCCGGGTTGGGGATTGACCTTTAGGATCCCTGGGTTTGGCAGCACGAGCTTTCGCTCGACGGGCTCCGAGCTGGTGTGCGCTAGCCCACTTGGCCACCGATCCCCACAGGACATTTAAGAATACCCTTATGCTGTGTTTGTTTAAATATCGAAGCAAAATTAAAATTCATCAATGAAATGAAAATTGTTGTTCTCGATTTGCCCCATTTTACCCTGCACCATTCCAATATTTCCGAGTCCTCAGTCCAGTGTGCGATCTCCTCAGCCCAGGTTGGGATCTCCTTAGCCCACCACGCGCATGTTCGCTGCATCCGAAAACGAGCAAACCACGCGCTATATGCACGAACACGAAATATGGAACCGGCCAGGAGCCCTTTTTAGAACGGTTCGATGATGTCAAAGCTACTGGAGCGAGCGCATAACTTCGTATATGGTTTCGTTTGCGTGAGAACGCGTGCATATGATCTGCGAGATCGCATTCAATTCTCGCGCCAGCAGCTTCGACAGCGTTGTACACTAATTCAATGTTGTACACGTTCCTCAAAAAGGAACGAAAGCTCGTTCCTCGTTCCTTGTGATTTTTGGAAGGTGTTCCCGTTACAAGTTCCATGTGTGGAAAAGGAACTCGTTCCCGTCACAGTTCAAAAAATGGAACGGATCGTTCCATTTACGTTACATAGGTATTTTGCTGATCGCCATATTTAGTTAGATCAAGCCAAGTTTTCTTTTTTTATCTGTCCCATCAAATTGCAACATACGAATTTAAATGCAGTGATGGAAGGGTACCGGGAAAAGAAGACAACCGGAAACAGGGTTTCATTTGTTGATCTATTTACCTTTAAAAATCTCAGCTTTCAACCATATAGTGTGGTGGGCGATTCAGACGAGCCAAATCTACCGTTACTCTACATTGCACGAGCGTTTTACAGCCTCGCACGTTTCAATCTAATAAAGACCCTTGTTCGAAGTTTACAACTGTTGCTTCACGATGTTGCTGTCTGCAAGACGAGCATGTGAAGAAGAGGGTAGGGCTTTTGGAAGGTCAGTCTTGAAAACTATAAGTCCCTCGTCAAGGTTGGATTCGTTGTTTAGTTTGAAAAGGGGGGGGGGACGAGGGGAGAAGAAAAAAAAGTCTTTTTTGTGTATATTTTAAGTGACCAATATTCGGGATACAAGGATGCGTTCGATGTCAGGTGACCTTTACTTTTGTTGTAACTGTAAGTCTATTTGTATAAGTTAAGTTATGGCTGTAGTCGGCCTTATATTTTTGAATTTTTGAGGATTCGTGGAAGCAAAGAAAATAGTTGAGTTTGAGACGTCCCTCTTTCTGTGTTTTTTCCTTCGACTAAAAGTTTTGCTTCTTATACCGCAGGCTCGGGCACTGAAAAAATATACAAATTCCACAGGCTCTCCTTCACCCGACTGTTACCAAGTGAGGACAACACAAAATAAACCATGTCATAAATGCCAAAAAGTTAACGAGATCCTGCACTTCGTAAAGATAGTGTGTTTATACTTTTACAATTTCCTTCTTAGAAATAAAATACAAATTACCCCACGGGACGAAAAAAAAAAGGAACGCCGTTCCTTTCTCGTTCCAGTAAAAATGGAACGAGTTCCCATTCCAGTTCCAATAATGCAAAATGTAACGGCAGCGTTCCTTCGTTCCTCCTAAAAGGAACGCGTTCCAGGTACGCCGTTCTCGGAACGCCGTTCCGTACAACACTGCACTAAGTATAAAACAGAGTATAGACAATTGCAAGCGAGGCGACTGGCTGCCGCTGTTTCTGCTTGTGCGGGAAGGTCCGTGCCAATTCAAGCTTGCAAAAGCATAGCCTCCTCTATACGGAGAAAGCCTGGCACGTCGCGAAAAAAGTGGCCGCCGAAAGTAGGAGAGGAGGGGCCGGGAATCGGGAGCGGAGGAAGCTTGACTGCTAGCGCCACACAAGAGCGAGCGGCCAAACGCAGAAACAGTCTTTTTTTTTCCTCTTTTCTTTTCGGAATTGCGGAGAAGAGAAAGTCAACGTCAACCCTTTCCCTTCGCCGTCCCTGCGTCCGCATCTCCGCAGCGGTCCCGGTCGTCGCTTTCGTTTGCGTTGGAGGTTGTGCGACGAACTGCCCGGAAAGGTCGGTATCTGGTGCTTGGAGTGTTCGGCGATTCATGGGCCATATACTTCGTTTCACCTTAGGTTTGAACGAAGTCAAAGATATACTTCGTTTGATCTTACGTGCGAGCGAAGGCAGTGCTAGGCGTGCGAGCCGAGCACTCATACGTTCGCTGCTTTGCACGCGCGCTTATCCAGTTAATGCATTTCCTCGGGCTATCCTCTCATGCTAATAGCTTAATTAAGTTACCAACTCAGAAACCTCTTTAATGCCAGTTTAAGCCGCGCGTGCGAAACGCAAATGCGCCTTGCGGGTACATCTCATGTTGGACAGTATGAATAGCTCGTTGATACAAAGTAAAAAAACAACACTGCACTCGAAAATGCGCAATATTTTCCATAACTGTCTTTCGATGGACAGCGACAGAACGCGCCGCTAGTTAAGCAAACAGTCCTGATGCTTTGTCGGTAGCAAAAACATCAAAATCACAGCTGTACGAGAAACTGGGGTTTGCACGATTGCACGTCAGTTCGACTAAATGTAGGTTCTCCGCCTCCGACCCCCACCCCAAACAAACACACACACGCTCCACCGTTATGACGACCACCACCACACACGAACATGCCACCGCATGTCGGCGAACCAAAAGCAAAACTTTCTTTTGCTCTTGGGTGCACCTCTCACGGTACGTAAACATCGTAGTCGTAGAACGAATCCCGCACCTCATGCACAATCGCTTCTCAACCTCGCACGACGCAGCCACAACGGCCCATGCCACCCACTGCCGATGGTGGTCAAAGAAGCTCTTCTCATGTCTCCAGGTAGTGTAGATTCGTGGCCCTTTGCTACCGATCACATATTTCTCCGACGTACGTAAACTGCCCGTCTGTTGCCTGAAAGCGTTCGTCTTCGCGACGCGCGCACGCACTTTCGTTTCCCGTCGCAGTTGGCCGCAGTGCTCGCTGGAACACGCCGAACTTTCATCCTGTAGCGCTGTTACTTGTATCCTCGGCACCTGGGCGTCGAAACTACTTAGTCAAAACTGTTTGGTTCTTCCGCGGCACGACACGATGGTCCGACAACGGCGCACTCCGCTGGCACACCGACAACTCTGCCGACGCCACCGGCATCGTGCATTGTTGCCAGCGCCCTTTCGAATCGCCGCCGTCGCCGCAGCCGTTTCTCCCGGAGTACGAAAACGACGGTGACGAAAACACCAAAACAAACGTGGTTCGGGGAGCGGCCGCTCATGACCCAAGCGCTCGCAGTCTATCTCTGCCCTTTCTGCTCTGCGCTACCATATTGGTCACCGCTTCGCGCGCTCCTCCTCTCCTTTTTTCTGCGGCCGCGCGCCCTATGGCTCCGCCGTCGATGTGCCAGGCTTTCTCCGTATAGAGGAGGCTATGGCAAAAGCTATCTCCACGCGCACGCTGCACGTGCTAGCACGCATGGGACACTAGTCGGGGCGCCATACTTGCAGTCTATTGGGATTATAAACCTTTTTCGCACAATCTCACACCAGGGCGCAACTGACGTACCCACGACCCGGTGCATTTTTAGATTGCCCGGTCACATAGGGCAACCTCCGAGGGTATGGGCAAGCAGACTTAGAAACGGACGTCGTGTGTGAGTTCAGAGTGCTTCTTTTCACCGTGTTACAATTTTCTAAACTCTACAATTCTCTGGCTATCACTGCGTCGTCGTCGTGTGCACAAATAATTTTAATGGCGAACAATCGTGTGAAATGTGCGACGAGCACAAGAAGCTGGAGAGCAGGGTGTGGCTGCAATGTTATTGCCGCCACACGTTCCCCAAGGATCCTTTTTTATCGATTGCGAGCGTGACTTGCTAGGGCTGTGACAGACTTATCGTCATATTTATGCTCAGGACTGCTTCGCCTACAACAAGAGAACGGATTCAGAGTCGGTGCAGGTACTCCGATTAGGTTATCACTGCAAGGTATGCTATTGCTTCATGACACGTGGAGGATAGGAAAACGTCTATGTGTCACCACTCAAGATGCAGCTATCAAATACCGAAGCTTACCTGCACAAACTTGTGAAGGCGCGGGCTGTGCGTGCTATGGTGCCTCAATGTCTTTCTGTTTAGGGTGATGCCATCCTTTGTAGTACCCGATGCCGACAGAACGCGCTCACGGGTAAAATACAAAGAAATCAACGAAAACAAAATGTCGCCATAGCACGGTCACGCGTCACAAACGTGTGCAGGGACACGCTTCTTTTCACGCGCTCTGAACAAAAAATAAAAAATAAAAGTGTGGGACAAAATGGCCAGATGCCTCCGGCCTGTGGCGTGCCTCGTATCCGTCCGTTCAGGGTGATGCCACCCTTTGTAGTACCCGATGCCGACGGAGCACGCGCTTCACGGGGAAAATACAAAAGAAATCAAACGAAAACATAATGTCGTCATAGCACAGTCAGCGCCACAGACGCGCGCAGGGACACGCTCTTTCACGCGCTTCTGAACAAAAAAGAAAAATAAAAGTGTGGGACAAAATGGCCGGATGACACGCTACCCTCGTGCAAAGCGCACATGTAGCGCACCCTACTCCATCTCTATAGCTAGCAGTCGGTTGCAAGCTAAGAAAAAACCGGAAATGCCTCTCAGAGGAAAATGTATTCCTACGCCGAGAAACGCCAGCCAATCGTTTTCATGACGTCACGATTCCGTGGACCAATCGCGATCCTTTTGAAAAAAAAATAGCTCAACATGGCTGCTGGCCTTAGCAACGCGACGCTAGTTTCTCGTGACAATTATTCTGCTTTTTTGCACCGTGTTTTACGTGCCCGAGGTTACGCCACGAAATCTTAATGGTATCGGCTTGCGTTTGCAGCAGTTTTTGCGCGACAACGTGAGAATCCAGCGACGCTATCGCCAACGAAAATTTCGAAGCGGGCGCGAGGCTTAGCACTGCTGAGCCTCGCGCCACTGTCGATGACTTGGGAGGGTGCCGATTTGTCAAAACCCGAAAAGTATAATTATTCTTGTTTTCTATTCATCCAACAAAATAAAGGCACACATTTCGTGCGGAAAGCCCACAAAACTAAGTAAATCACTAAATATTTATTATTTGCAGGAACTATAAGTGCTTTGTTATTTATAATTTTGGCGAGAGAAAGGTTGGTTTCGTTTTCGCCGCTTTCCCTCAATCGAAGGCGCTGGAAGACGGTATGTTAGACAGTATCTTGGACAGAAAATGAATTGGGAAGACGGTACATTGGACATGACTTTCTTTCTTTACTAAACAGCTATTTCGTTGACAAAAACGTATTCTAACTTATTTAAACGTCCTCAATGAATTAAATAAATATTGTAGTAGTTTAAGACACGTTTACTGGAGGAAGAAAAAGCAACGTTGCTAGCGAACTACTTTCTCGACGGCGGAGGCACTTCAGATGGGCGCAATGCGCTTGTGGGTGGAGCTAAAAGATTGTTCTTAGGTTGCATCCGACTATAGGGTGCCTTCACTATGCGCTTTGCTTGGGGTGATGACATCTGGCCATTTTGTTTCCAATTCTTCTTGTTTATTTTATTGTTCTGAAGCACGTGAAAGAGCGTGTCCCTAGCACGCGCTCGTGGCGCTGACTGTGCGACGGCGACATTTTGTTTCCGGCGATTTCTTTGTATTTCCTCTCAGTGAGCGCGTGCCTGTCTGGCATCGGGCTACAAAGGGTGGCATCGCCCTAAACCGAAGGCCATTGAGGCGCGCTATCCTAAGCTAAAGCGCACATGAAGGCACTCCTATATACTGCGTGCCATGGCCATGCACAGAACATAGGCGCTCGCGCGCCACACCGTGCTCGGCACAGAGTTCACGCCCTGCCCAGCGGGTGGCACATCAGGACATTGTTGCTCACGGAGGACAATGCGATGAGACAGCAGAGCGTGCGCAAGGTCGGAGACAAGTGAGAAAAGGAAGTTACGACTCTAACGGTTGGAAGATAGCTCATGTAGAGTGAATTTATGTAGAATAAACCCCTAGACCCTAACAAGTGGGGGCTCGTCCTAAAGAGTTACGAGTCGACATGGAAGCCAACGGAATGTAAGCGCGCCTTCCGGACAAGCGACGCCAGACAATGTTGTTCAGGAACTCTTAGCCCTGACGAGCGGGTCCACAATGGACAGCGAACTAATGGCTGTACAAGTACGGGACTTGCTCATGAACACGTCGGTAGCATCTCCAGAAGATCGTGCTTCCCAACAAGGATCCGTGCCGTGGAAGTGATTAAATCTGTCACTTCCCAAAATTCATCGGCTACGATGATACGCAAACGCCTAAAGGATTCCTGGAGAAGCTAGAGATGTTTTGTTCGCTAACTGGGATACCTCAGAGACAAGCGCCTGCGCGAAGTGCTGCCCGCTACGCTCGAGGAAACTGCCAAGTTATGGTGGAAATTCACGGGGGATTCGACAACTGGGACTCTTTTGGCCAAGAGTTTCAGTCGGAGTTCTCTTCAGGGGACTACAAACATCGACTGAAAGAAGAGCTTGATAGGCGAACTCAACACCCGCAAGAAAATCTCAAGCACTTCATTCACGTGATTGCAGAATTTTATGATTGCATTGGAGAGCCAGTGCCCGATTATGAAAAGGTGCAAAGAGTACGAAGACAAATGCATCCGAAGTTTCAAGACCTCTCGGAACACATATGGTCTTCGCAAATCTCCAAGAAATGGCAAAAGCGGCAGGATCTATCATGGAGCGCGCCTGGCATCGCCTCCGGCACGTTCCGCCACCAACCAAGGGAGATCAGGCTGCCAAGGACCTGGCTTTCGTAGAACACCATGACCCTTCCACCAAAGTTTCAGCAGTACACGGTACACAGACTGATGTAACGGCAACACCGGGCAAGGATACCTTGAACGCTGGCGTAACCTTGAACGCTGGCGTCCGCTGAGACCACGGTGGAAGAAATACATTTAGGTGATGACTCTCTGTCTCGCGCGGCGACCACATTATGTTCGGGGCGCAGAGCGCGCTTCACGCGCACGGGGATAGATGGCGCCCAAGTTTAGAGGGGGTTGTGAAGGCTTGTATTCGCGTCTCCAGCTAGTTGCTCGCCCTCCCGCGGCGGAAAAGGGAAGCGCTCTAGTGAGGTCCCCGATTCTCCCGTGCAGCGTGCGCGGCGGAGCTACGCGCGATCATGGCTCGCGAATTGTCATTTCCGAACGCAAACAACACTCTTTACTGTCCCAGCGTAGTGCTGCAGCCGGTATGAGATTGTACTTTACTATACTTCGTTTCACCTTATCTTGTGCCGCAGCGAAGGCTAGAAGCGCGAGCACATAGCGTTGGCAGATGTCCTTGGTGCACGAGAGCGTGTTCCGCCGAGATGTGCTTTAGAGCAAGGAGCTCGCGCTTGTAGCCTTTCCTGCGGTACAACACAAGCTGAAACAGAGTATAGAGAGCTTTAGTATTGCGCATAGAAGCAAACGCAAGTGCTGTGCGTTTGCGTTAGAGTTGCGTGCCCCACGTTGTGCGTGCGCCTCATCGCCATGCGCCAATCCAAGACCAAAATTGTGGGCTTTGCGCACGCGCAGTGTAGAACACGCAGAGCTAACGCAAACACACAGCGCTTGCGTTTGCTCGTATACCAAATACTAAAACTCACAACTGTTTCACTGTTTCACCGGCTTGCAACGACAACGCAATGTGCTGCAGTGAGCAGACGTGCAAGCAGGTAGGCGTTCCTTCGAACTGGAAAGGCTGAGATTGGCAAAACGACGGAGCATAAAAATGAAAGTAACTAAATGCTATAAAAAATTTGATAATTAAAAAAAAATATATATATATATATACATTTTTTATTTTAGGGTATTAGGGCTGGGAGGATATTGACCGCGACTTTGTACCTCTTGCCGAGTGTCAAAAGTCGCGACATTCAAAGCAAAATGCGCTTTACCCACAATTAATGCAATTTTACAGGAATTTTTCACATTATCGAGAATGTTTTGATTGATTTTAGACTATTGTTTTGTAACTTGGTCATTAAAAATGCTGCAGTTGGCACCAGTGATGACAATTAGCACACTTGATTGTCATACTTGTTCGCCCGTTTGAAATTAGATAAGAAGCAACAAATTATATTAAATATTAAAACATTGCATATTAAATTATCTAAATTTGATAATATTATTAATAATACAGATCACGGCAATTTATGCCCCCTTAACGCTACAATCACAAAAATACGTCATTTAACCATAATAGTCTTTCCTGAAAGGTATCATTTTTTTAGCATATGAAACACTCTGACATTATTATCAAGATAGACAAACAGTCAAACACTGGATGCAATATAAAGTCCTATGCGTCACGCGTCGCTATAAAAAAAACACACACACTCTTCAGCTGACTGACTCAGATTCCGTCTTTGGGTTGTTGTAGTGAGAACAGCGGTTATTAATTTATACCTTTTGTGGAAAAGTAAAAATTTATCATCTAAATACCTCAAACCAATTAAAAGGCCCGCAGTTCATTCTTTAAGAACACAACTATCTGAGCGAGAAATGGCAGCGAGAACGCACAAATATCAGCACTGATTTTTTCAACAACTACAATATTTTATGTTACCTCTAAAATGCATGAAAGGCCCTGTTCTCCAGTCTCCAGTATAAGTTGAAGTGCCTGAATCGAACACGTATGTCAAGAAAAAAAAAAAAAGTTTCCGCGAACAACTTAATTAACTAAATCATTACGATGTGAGACACATCTTCAGCTATAAAATAATTTGAAATTAAGACCTATATCGTCAAATTAAATCCAAAATAGAGGTTAGTTTCGGTTTCGCTCCAGAATTAAAACGTGCTTCCTGGAGTAAGTATTACGCTCAACACCGTTTTTGTTTTCAGGATAAAGAAGCGACCTGCTCTCATAACACCCTAGCTTCCTCGTATTACCAGACATAATTTGTGTCACTCAGTGAAGCCAGCACACTAGACAGGCTCAGCAGCGGCACGCACCTCCGACCCTCACTATAACCGCCATTTTGGAAAGCGAGTGGCGCCCCCTATAGTTAGTTGGAGTCGCGAATAGGGTGCTTCTGAAGGAAGTTATGCATTCTTTACTCGGTCCCGGTGTACTGTGTACTGAAAAGATAGATTTATGTTGGCGCCCTGGCACTGATTGCCTTTTTCCCCGTGCGGTTCCTGTTTTTTTAAACGAGAACATTCCGATGATAACTTAAAGGGGCGATGCAACGATTTTTGTATTTTGCGCAAATACCGCTTAGAACGGATCCCTGACGTTAATGACCTGTGAAATACCCGTTCGTTTTTCACCACACGCAATCGAAGTCGCAGAAAAAATTAAAGAAAAACGAGCAGAGTTCACCCCTCAACTCGCAGCCAGAACAAGCGGCCACGTGATCTGGAGCCGATTATATGCCGCCAATGTTGATCATAGCCATGCGCTGGGGTTGGCAAGGCACAGGACACGCGCTGAGTTCCAGACATTGTTATGGTTCGGCTGTTGTCGTCATTGCAGCGATTGGACACGGGACACTACCCGAATGCTTCTCGAGCTATCGATTATCACGAGCCCAAATCGAGTGTCCACGCCATGCTCGGGTCCAATCTATGAGCCGCATTCAAATATCGTCACTGGGCGGTACTGCTACCGCCCAGCTACGTCATCAGGTTTTGCGAAGGAGAGATTGAATGAAAACACTCGGTTTTGTCCTCGAAATTACAGCGCAACAAAGGAGTTTCTTGGTCAGTGGCGTTGCGTGCGAGTATCCTTGAGTCCCACTAGTGCCAGTAAGCTCGTGTAAAGTGAAAAACATTCCAATTGAATATCGTTGCACCGCCTCTTTAACGTGACAAAATACTCGTATCAATATAAAACTTCCCGGCATAATCTACTGGCCTTTCAATAATTTAGAGTAAACAACGGGGTCGTGCTCGCATGTTTTGTCAAACCGCATGTTTGGTAACAGTTCCGTAAATTGTTTACACACATTACGTGGCTTTATAGGAGGTCGGGTAATTAAGAAGGCAGTTCTTACTGAAAAAAAAATAAATTCTAATAATGTTACATAGTGGGGCCCAAATAATTATTTACATGCGCATTAAGGTTATAGCATTACCAATGATTTATACATACAATGTTAACTTGTACTGTGGAACATATAAACCTTGTGAGCAGAAAAAAATTATATTTATGATGACATAGTGACTGAAATAATGACACAGTATGATGACATCCTGACTGACATGATGACACAGTGACTGAAAGTCAAACAATGGTAGCGGTTATAGGACATAAATCACTTTTCATCTGTAAAAAAATACCTGACAAATATTTTCCCTTTAAAATGTACACAAAAGCTGAATTCACTCCATACTGCCAAAGAACGCAATCTCCTACATCTTGTGTTTCTCGCCCATGCTCTTAAACTAAGACGAGCGCTGCTTTGCTGATTTCTTCTTTTCTTGAGCTTGTTTGTTCATACTCATGGTAATAAGCTGCCAGTGCTGTCGCATTCGCATGCTGAAGTAGTAGTGAGAGCAACTGGGCAACTGTTTCTTCTTTGTGTTCAGCGCATGGAAACGTTATTAGAGAGTTTTAGAATAGGGGACCCCAAAGCTTGGGGGCCCCAAAGAAATAGGGGCTCACCACTGCGCTTGCGCAGAACCCAAACTCCGTTTGGGGGTTTGGGTTGGCGCTTGGGCCCCCAATTGCTTGGGGCCGGGTTGCGTCGGCAAACATGGCGGCGCCCTTTCCGCTCGCTTCGGAGCAAATTCGTCATGGTCGCTGCAGAATTAGCCAATTTCAATGCCAATAAATGGTGCAACCGGCTTTCGCTTTGCTTTATCTCGCTCAATTCACAAAGAATGAGCGGTGGGCTCGCCCCATTTTAAAGATTGTCCCCGAGTCTGGCCGTTCCTAAGCCTAAAGAGACGCGGTAACCGTTGACATGGCAACGTATGGCTACTATGTGGCTCCGAGTGGATTTCGTTCGTGGCACGATACCTGCAGCTTGAAAACAAGTATTTCAAGGCTTCAAAGTCGCTCCAGTTCAGATCACAATAGTGCAACTGCTCGCAGAGTATGCGCGCTGGCGTTCGTCTCAGTCTCGGCATAGTTGAAGGCCTAAATCTTCGGCTGCAGATGGTCAAAGCGCACACGAACGCCCAAAAAATTTGAGAACGAGCCATACCTAAAACAGCGCGCAAGCACAGGAGGAAGAAAATAGAACACAGGAAAGAGCGCTGACTCCCAACTTATGTATTGTGAAAGAAAGAGAAAGAGGAAGCTTCAAACATGAAGCCCACGCGCACCCACAAGGTAAAACGTGGAAAGAATAAAAACAGATACATTACTAAGCTCCAGTAGAAAAGGAGAAAACTGACATTATAAGGTCACGACAAAAAAAAAGTTGAGAAAAAAGGAGAAAGCAAAACAACAACGTGGGCTTCATGCCTGAAGCTTCTTCTTTCTCTTTCTTTCACAATACATAAGTTAAGAGTCAGCATCCCTTCCTGTGTTCTGTTATCTTCCTCCTGTGCTTATGCGCTGTTTTAGGTATGTCTCCTAAGTACCAGCTAGCTCAACTCTCTATGCTACTACGAGAACAAGCGCCAAATTAGAGCGCTACGAATTGGATTGTTTCGGCTACACCCGAAGCGGGATGGCCAAACGAGTCGAGGCCGATCCAAAGCCAGAAGAAAATGGCGGAAGAGAAGGCTCCCGCGCGCGTTCGCTTCTCGATCGACGATGACATTTATGTGCTACGCGAAGTGTACGCCACTAACCCATTCCAGTATTCCAGGAGATGGACTTTAATTGCCGAAAGGGTCTCCGAAGCAATCGGAAGAAATTTCTCCACGCGGGCCATCCGCGACCGGGTCGACCTGCTGCTGGCACAGTTTAATACGAAGCACAGATTTCCCGGTGACTTTTCGTAACGTAAAGTAAAAAAAAAAAAAAAAATCGGGTCTTTGTGAACGAGCTTTTAGCCACGGAGTGGCAATACGTTACCATGTCAACAGTTACAACGTATGTTTAGGCTTAGGAACGGCCAGAATCAGGTACGATCTTTAAAATGGGGCGAGTCCACCGCTCATTCTTTCTGACCTGAGCGAGATAAAGCAAAGCGAAGGCCGGTTGCACCATTCATTGGCAATGAAATTGGCTAATACTGCACCGACCATGACGAATTTGCTCCGAGGCGAGCGTATACGGGCGCCGCCATGTTTGCCGACGCAACCCGGCCCCAAGCAATTTGGGGGCCCCACGCTATTTCTCGAATTTCACGTTGGGTGCGTGCGCCAACCCAAGACCCGAAACGGAGTTTGGGTTCTGCGCATGCGCAGTGCTGAGCCCCTATTTCTTTGGGGCCCCAAAGCTTTGGAACCTCCTATTATAAAACTCTCTACAGACGCTTTGCACACGCGCCAGATTGAGCGCGACCATAGCCGACCTTCCCTGTTTTGCCAAAATGCCAAGCCACTGAAGTGGGCGTTTATGAGCATCCACAGGGGCCTATGCTGGGGAGGAGGACACAGTAGCACCTAAAGTCGCAAAAACCTGTCCTGCTGTGGCAACGATGACGTGAAGCGAACGTAATAAGAGGGTACAAAAACCGAAGGTCACTTATGGCGGCGCCCATGCACAGCTGCTGCAAAGCGTCTATAGCTGTCGTGCTGCTTCAGCTACAGGATGGGCTAAAAGCAAGTTGCACTTACCAGCGTCGTGCGTGTGACCGGGGAATGGCCCCTCGAATTCGAAGATAATTCGATTAGCGCACATGATAGCCTGGTATTTGAGGGCGTGCACTCTGTTTTCACCAGGGAAGTAAAACTTCTGATTCAGAGACGGTCGGCAGATGGGTCTTGCTTTGCCGTTTCAACTGGCCCTCTCTATTATTTGTACCGCAAGCCACATTAAAGTGTCGTTTCAGCGCAAGTGTTTCGCGTTTTAATAATTTTTCATTGTTAAATAGTTCGTTCGTTGTCCACAATGGCGCTGCATGCGAAAAAGGCGAGCGTGCCGCGTTGCGTCGTCACAAACCCTATTCTATAAGCACGCTGCGTGAGGTGTCGTTGCGTTGGGTACCCCAAAGCGTTGGGGCCCCCTATTCTAAAACTCTCTATTGTGCATGTGTCAAGAACACTGTCAATTGTGTCCCAGTAGCCAGTCTGGTGGCTTTTATTTTCCACGAAGAACTGTTCCGCTTTCTTCAGTAGCTGGAAAAGGTTCTTGTTGGGGTGTATAAGGCCTCCTCTGTTCTTCACGTTTGTCGTGCTGCTTCAGCAGAAGTGTTTTTGTCGATGCTGAAAGCGGATCGGCATGCAGGGCAGCGTGTAGCTTTTATTTATTTTCACGCTCAAAAACCCAGTTACATAACATTGCATGCAGTCCACAGCCTTGGTTTCTTGAGCCTTTTCTGTCAGGACATCTTCGCATTCCCAGTTTTCGACAGAAATTAGACTGTGAAGCTTAATCTTCACTTGGTCAACGAGATGAGGAGACTAGGTAGTAACTTGCGATCGGCCCTCGAGATTGCACGACGCCACTGCTTCAGGCGAGCGTCATTCGATGGAGCTTTCAACAAGGACACTCGCTCTGCACAGTTCCGGTACCCCGAAATGCAGTTGGGAACGAAGCACGTCTTTCCCATCTTTTCCGGGTTAGGGCTCACCTTCGTGCACGATGGTGGCACCTTTGATCGACACAGCACCAAAGCAAAACATGAGTCCAGCCACTGGCCGCACACCACCACCACACCGCGAAAAAGGCGAGCAAGCTACGCCCCCGAAACCGTGGCCGCCGAGGAGATACCTCATACCCACGGTGCTACTTTAACGGTGCTTAGAGTGCCTTCATACACACGCGCGCTTTTGCTTGAGTGGTGACATCTCAGCCATTTTTCCTCCTAATCGTTTTTTATGCATTTTGAAGTGCGCGCAATCCGGTGTCACTCAGCTCGAGCGCGTAGCTTTGGCTAATGCATAGACGGCATTTTACCACCCAAGTCACGCACCGAGTGCGCGAGAGCGTCACGCGCTGAACATTCAGTGCAAGAATGGATGTCTTCACCCTGAGACAGACAGACATGTAGGCACCCTAACTACACCCTAACGGTGCTCACACCTCAGCGCCCTCTGCGGCGGCGCGGAAGTAACTATACTTCGTTTCACCTTATGTTGTACCGCAGCGAAGGCTAGAAGCGCGAGCTCATAGCGTTGGCAGCCGCTCTTAAGTCACGAGAGCTTGTGCCGCCGAGATGTGCCCCAGAGCAAGGAGCTCGCGCTTGTAGCCTTTCCTGCGGTACATCATAAGGTGAAACAGAGTATACTCCTGGTTCGATGCTAGCTCCGAACACGATCTGGTCGCTCACTCCTCGCGGGAAGAGCGGCCAGAGTCACCACCTAAATGTACAGGGTGTCACAAAAGAAAATTTACACGGTCTTTTTACCTCAAACATAAACTAAGCATCGCCGAACGCTCATTCTCCTCCCAAAGGTAGAGCTAGAGGTCACAACCAGATGCCAAAGTTTCAGTCCGATCCGATATCTTATTCAAAAGTTATAAGTGATTTTCTGAAAATTTCAATGGGAAAAAGGAGCCCATTTTTGCCCGTTTTCGGTTTCTGGTGCCATAGAGCCTCATGTGTTCGAAAACTCCGTCGGTCGCCATTTTCCCATTGAAATTTACAGAAAATCACCTATAACTTTTGATTAAGTTATCGGATCGAGCTGAAACCTTGGCATCTGGTTGTGACCTCTGGGGCTACCTTTGGGCGGAAAATGAGCGTTCGGCGATGTCTAGTTTATTTTTGCGGTCAAAAAGACCGTGTAAATTTTCTTTTGTGACACCCTGTATTTCTTCCACCGTGGCTGAGACCAAACTAAATTAGAGTGCCTTCATACACACGCGCGCTTTTGCTTGAGAAGTGACAACTCAGCCATTTATCCGCCCAATCGTTTTTTATGCATTTTGAAGTGCGCACAATCCGGTGCCACTCAGCTCGAGCGCGCAGCTTTGGCTAATGCATAGACGCCATTTTACCGCCCAAGTCACGCACCGAGTGCGCGAGAGCGTCACGTGCTGGCACATTCAGGGCAACAATGGATGTCTTCACCCTGAGACAGACAGACATGTAGGCACCCTAAACTAAATTAGAGTGCCTTCATACACACGCGCGCTTTTGCTTGAGTGGTGACAACTCAGCCATTTTTGCGCCCAATCGTTTTTTTATGCATTTTGTAGCGCGCGCAATCTGGTGTCCCTCAGCTCGAGCGCGTAGCTTTGGCTAATGCTTGGACGCCATTTTAGCGCCCAAGTCACGCACCAAGTGCGCAAGAGCGTCACGCGCAGGCACACTTAGGGCAACAATGGATGTCTTCACCCTGAGACAGACTGACATGTAGGCCCCCTAAACTAAATACAATAATTGCGCCACATCTTAGCGACGAGTCAAAACATAAAGGTTGCTTTACCTATAGCTACTGCGAGATGGCGCCACCGGCCTTTGCGCGACTCGAACTGAACCAATACGGGCAGTCGTGTAGTTCCCGCAGTGGCCACTGCGGGAGAAATGGCGGCGTTCCGATCGCGTTTAGTTTGATTCTCGAGTACAGATCGGAGCCAATTTTTCAAAGCAGGCTCCCATGGCAGTTTCCCAACTTAGTATTCAAGTAACGTTGACCAAAACCAGATAGTGTCAAGGTCAAGGTGTGACAAAAAAGAAACGTGGTCTTTTTGTCACGCGCAAAATAAGTGTTTTGCATTTGTCCAGAATTCACCATTCCCAGAATTCTAGGTTGAAAGGTTTTCTATGTGAAGTTGCATGGGCGAGGCACAAGGGAGTGCGAACTTTTCTTTGAACAGCGAAGTTAGATCCTGTTTTATCCTTTGAGCTACTGTAACCTTGATCAAACTCCCAAAACATCGCTTTCGTGCCCATTGTGGCTTATGCTTTGCCCCTAAGTTCACACAAAATAATCTTCTGGCGTTCCTCCTCCCCTTAAGAATTGCACCTTTCGTTTCCACAATTTCCCTACCTAGTATTTATCGAACCAAGTCTCCAAAAGTAAGATGGCTTACAAAACGTGATTGATTGATTTTGTACTCCGATGATTCTAGTCCAATAATGGACATCGCAACAGGACCATTCCAAAACTGGCGGAAAAAAAATACCGTCTTGCAATTTTGAAGTAATCGGAAAAGCAACGGTAAATTGTTCAGATAAAGGGCAATTACTTTTTCTCTCGAGTAATGAAATAATCCACATTAATACTTTTTCACCAAGATGTAAACCGAGCGTGTGTTTTTATTCTGCAGTTTTTCACCCTTGAAAGCCAGCATGGTGGGAACGAAAGGCACATCCGAAGTGCCGCAGTCCGAGTTCTGGATCACCCGCTGGAACGACGGGAACACGCCGTGGCAACTTGACAGAGTCTATCCGTAAGAGCGCCGAAAAAAGACGACGACTTCGTTCGAACAGTGTAGCAATGCAATAATCCTTAAAAGGGTCATAAAACTGCCTGTTAAAGTACTTTCAAAGGCCCATGAAACCGTGCTTGTTTGCTTGCCGGCATGCAGACATGCTTGCACGCGTGTCCTCCAAGACGGCCTCGTAGCATTCGTCGTCTGTCCTTTCACGCAGGCTCCTAGAGAAGAACCAGGACGTCATTCTGGCGGGAAAACAGGATGCCCAGGTCTACCTCCCGATGTGTGGAAAGGCACCCGATTTGGAATGGTCAGGGCGGTTATCGTCACATTTTCTGCCGCAGTCGAAGCCGTTGACTCAGAAAAATAACCACATAAGGCGGGCACAAAAAAAATCAAAAACAAAGCGTGTTGCGTTTTTTTTTTAAGCCGTTGTCACAGTGCTAAACGTCACACAAAAGGCACGGCGTTAGCCGCAGACATGATGACATAATTATTTGTGGGCACGCCTCAAGCATAGTTGGAAGCATGAATGCCTCATCATGCGTATGTATGCTTCGAACATGTGTAAAGACAGCTTTTTTATGACTAATGGGACGTCATACGAGGAAGAACCACGCCTTAAATTGTGTCTACGGACTATCTTTGGTAGGATGTATGCCACAGTGACCGCGGCTTTGAACCGGGGTCACACTGCTTAGACATCACATAGAAGACAGATTCGAAGGCGAGTCTCCGCGAGATCTGTGCTTCGAATGGCAATGAGTCCGAGGATTAACTTTGCACACGGCATTCGAATTAAGGATATTGCGGTGACTCGTCAATGCAGACTCTCTTTTGTATGATGTATGAGCAGTGTGACCCCGACTTTAGGGTTTCGTTCGACTCCGACGGACATAGGCATTTGCAAGCAGCCGCGGTTCAAAAGCTGTATAGTCTGCGGGCATCTATAGTGTGGATAAAAAGGCTTGGCTTGGGCGCCAGTCTGGTAACTGTGTACACGCTTTAGCAAGACTGCTGAAGCGTGTACACTGTAGGAAGACTTGATTATCATCAACGTTAGTAGATCAGCTCAGTTATGGAACTGCCCATATACGCTGCTTGCGCGAGCAGACCCCCCCCCCCCCCCCTCTTGTATCCCCACAGCTTGCCTCCCAATGTTCGACGCGCCACCGTTTCAAGGGGACATACATCTATGGTAACTGCAACGTAGTTTATAACATACCTATGTCTACTCAGAGTATTGCTAGACGTTTCCAATGCTGAACGTTTCACGCATGCAACAAAATTGCCTGGAAATTTGCCATAAATATTCTTATCTTAGGGTTATTCATACCTTCGAAAAATGGTGCGTAGTGTCAGTATTTTGTTTTTGTTTATTAAGATATTATTATTTTATTATTAAAACATCGGCATGACACCTCATATTCTTGATACCAAAACAAATATGCTGCGCTAATACTACTCTCTGTTCACGTGGGGACGTACAGTATTTCACTTTTATTGTAATTTGTGGACGTGTAAAACTAAAAAAAAGAAAGAAAAGAAAGGATGCTTGTACGTAATGTATCGATCGTCGTGATCAGGTTCTACAGCAAGGGACACCGCGTCGTCGGCGTGGAGTTCATCGAAGCGGTTGCCCGGGGCTTTTTCGTCGACAACAGCGTCCCTTTCGAGGAAGCCGAGTGCCCTGTACTCAAGTGCAAGATTTTTCAGGTAGAGATTTTAACCGCCTGGACAATTCAATAACGCAGTACCTTCACAGGCACTCCAGCCACGATCAAATGAGTTTTTTTCTTTCCTACGGTTATATCGGTAGATGAATAACCTATAGAAAGGGACATCGGATTGCGCCACCTATCCACTGTGTAATTTTGATTAGAACTGTGTGTGTATATCTGGTGCGACGAGCAATGGTTCTAAAATGCGTCTTTGGCGCATCGGAGCGCGCAGTCGGGTTCGCCAATCAAAGGGCAGCAAAAAGAAGGCGTAGGGAACGCGCTAAACCTTTTTAATGGAGCAAAGACGAGTGCGCCACCTCGTACAGGCACCGGAAGTATTTGCGTTAGGAAAGGAAGTCACGATGAGAATGATGATGATGATAATGACAATGATTACGAGGTTTATTTTAATGCTCTCATAGAGTTAGGGATAACAGCAGACGACGCAACTGTCGTCTGTAATTAGCTAGCGCTTACGTTTGCCGGCAACCGCCATATGTAATAAGTTCTTTTGGACTGTAGAGTCCAAATTCATCAAAAAGCTTGTTATATTGTTACGGCCTTACTTAACAAGACATTTCCGAGAGAAACGACGACAAAATATAATAATAATTGGGGTTGTGTGGATATTTAGACAGCGTGTAGTTGGTCAGCGATTTCAAAGTTGCAACGAGTCACTCGCTGTAGATGAGCAATTTAGCCGGTGGAGTATAACCGCTAGCAGGGGTTTCCCCAGGATTCTAATCAAGGGGGGGGGGTGTCCCAATGGCTCGGGGGGGGGGAGGGAGGGGAGGGAGGGAGGGAGGGAGGGAGGGAGGGAGGAAGGAAGGAAGGAAGGAAGGAGGAGGGAAGGAAGGAAGGAAGGGAAGGAAGGAAAGGAAGGAAAGGAAAGGAAAGGAAAGGAAGGAAGGGAAGGGGGAGGGGGAGGGGAGGCGATGCGAGGCTAGATAAAATATAAAACTGTTTCTTTTTTAGTCCACTAGCTAAATTACAGACGTCTATTAACCAAATGCTCATACCCGTAATGTATGTTTCCCTTTCTCTATATATACACCTGAGAGGTGGTGTTTTCTACCTAATCTGAAAAAAAGAATTTTATTTTTTCCTTTTTTTTATATTCAAGGGGGGTGTCCAGGAAAACTAGGGGGGTCTAGGGAAATCCCTGACCGCTAGCCTGGCGCGTTTAACGTGGACCACGCAGTAGTGATACACGACCGCACGCCGGTGCGATGCTCATCGAGATCGAAACGGCAGGGGCGGGGATTGAACCCAGGATCCCTGGGTTCCGCCGCGCGAGCTTTCGCTCCACGTGCTCCGAGCTGGTGTGCGCTAGACCACTCAGCCACCGAGTGGATTAACGCACATTTATTTCCTATTAAAGGCCCTCACGAAGGCATTACATTAGGGGAGTTGCATGGTTGATATGCAGTCAATAAAACATTGTTAAGGTGAGTGAAAACACGTAGTGAACTTCTACGCAACGACACTCAGACAAAAATACTAACTCGAAACACATTAGGAAACAGTATGCGCATAAGTGGGATTTCGCCTTCTGATTTCCAGAAAATAAGCTTTCAGGGCTGAGCGAAAGTCATCGGAGCTTTCCAGTGAAACAATGGAATGGGACAGGTCGTTCCACTCAACAATCGTCTGGGGAAAAAGTAGTGGTTTGATGTATTAGTGCTACCAGGTAAACAGGCGTGGCTAGACCATCTGGCACCCGGGGCTCTTATGTCTTTCGTAGCACTAGCCCCCCCCCCCCTCCCCTTTCCCTTCATTGCTACGCCACTGTGTAATACGTTGCGGAGCGTAGGATGACAGTAGAAGATTTTGTGAAGGTTGTCTGCAACGAGCGCGTAAAGGTTTCCGGCGTATCGTGGGCCCTTTGCTGAATTTAATTTACGTCTTGTCGCATTCTTGATTTCTTCACAGACCCTCGATAAGAGATTGCGAATATTTGTCTGCAGCGTCTTTGACTTTAACAAGTAAGTATAGTACTCTGACACACAATGCTCAATGAGTGCATTATCACCAATTTGTACTATTAGGAAACTTAAGCAGAGGGGCGCGGAGAAGCCAATAAAAACGAACAATTCAAGGGCCACGCGGTTAATGTTACTAGTTTAAATTCAATGGAAAGGCTTTCTAGAGTGCATGCTCGAACGCCTGGTTTCGTGACGTGTCCGCTCGGTGGCGCTCGCCACGCTATCAGCCCGCCCAAAGAGAGAAGAGCCGGAACTGGTGGAACGTTGGATACACGTTGCATACGGTGGGAAGTGAATCTATGGAATTTTTTTGTGACAAACAAAGTTTGCGCCAAAAGATAGTTGTTTGGAAAAGGTCCTTCTCCGTTCTCCGTGGAGGCTTTGTCGATGGTGAAGCGTAACTCTATCCGTCCGTGCCCGCCCCCGTGAAGGCGACACAGAAGAAGCGTTTTCGAACGCTGCTCTTCCTTGGAGCTTGTCAGCTGACAGATCTCACAAAGTTGGACATGGTCTCCCTCTAATCAAAACGAACAAGGGCGTCGTATGCTCCTCGCCCAAGGCCCTGCGTGCGGCGTTCGACGTTCTAACGCCAACCCCTTCGCAAACAGCAGACGACACTCTTGTTCACTCTGATTGGAGGCGGACAATAGGTACAGACAAGGGCAGCTTGCCTTGCGTGTACCCTCTATTCTCGCAGTCAGAGCTCGGTGATCGGACGGTGACGTCAGAGCCCCGAGCTCGGACGTCGGTGACGTCAGAGCTCGGTGCACCTCTTCTCCTCTCCTTCACTTTTTCTGTGTATCCGAACCCTATTCCTGGTTCCGGGCACCGGAGACCGCCAACTGCTTGCCTGTCGTGTGACGACATCGAAGTTACGTGTTGCTGCCTCCGCTAGCCGCATTTGAAGATGATTATATTTTAAATTTTCGGGGCCCTGACATTTTCAACTTTCGGGGCATTGGCACATCGAAGATCAGAGTTTATCGGATAAATCCGTATTGACCAAAATGTTACCGGCGGGTGTTTTTCGGTGTCCATCAGATTCATTCGAAAACACGCAACACTATTTATAATTTGCCGATTATATCACAATAATGGACAGCACGAAAGACCCACCGTTTTCAAACCGACAGAAAAATATGTCGTTTTAAAACTATAATCTAATAAAAA
The DNA here is from genome assembly GCA_037355805.1 of Ixodes ricinus. Taxonomy (NCBI): domain Eukaryota; kingdom Metazoa; phylum Arthropoda; class Arachnida; order Ixodida; family Ixodidae; genus Ixodes; species Ixodes ricinus. The sequence goes on from JAZHYW010007384.1 coordinate 95,459, forward strand.
AAGTAACGGTTACTTCATCAAGTAACGGTCAAATACTTTCATTTTCAAGTAGTAATCCGATTGAATAATTTTTAACCAAGAGTCATTGTAATTGTAATCGAAGTAACTTGTACAACACTTATTCTTTCCCACCCGCGCCGAAAGTGTGAGTTTAGTTTATCGTAAATACCACAGTTAATTTTGGTAGTGATGTAAAAATATACTTAAACCCAGCACAGTATCGCGATACAAGTGATACATCATGAAAATACTTCACTATTGAAAAGCAAACACTTTTTACTGTATTTCTATACAGAGGTACAGAGAATCACACGAAGGTGTCTGTGAGATGCTATCGCGATGCATTTATATCTCGATGATGCCTAGCCTTGGCCCAAAGTTGCCAGGTAAAATCCGAACAACCATATATTAATCCTAATGAGGCGATTCATCAGGAACTGAGACCCAAAACAAGTCAGGTGACAGCGGCCGAGCCACCAAAGACAGTGAAACCTAACTCTGGCACTTGTTTGGAAATTTACGGCCAAGATAGCCCGCTCTGGCCGAAGGATATCAAGTTTGTTACACATTTGGTCTTCAAGGCTTTGAAGGTCCTAAATTGCCGGGCAAAAGCAAGATTTGTCCGAATTAACTGTACTACTGGGCCAGCTTGGTTAGCTAGAAGATGTTGGCCTAGAAGGCGACGCGTTCGAGGTCACTTGATCGACAGCCCATCTCACCTTTAGCGTCGAGGGCGAGGAAGAAAAGATACGTTATCACCCTCCGCATTGTGGGTCGGCTTTCCGAACCGGCCAAACTGAACAGCAAGATACCTCCCCCCCCTCCCTCCCCCGCGCCACGGGTAGCGGAAGCCTCAAAGACCTTGCGGCTTCCGCTATCCGCAACTTGGCATCCGGGATAATCTGGAGTCTGAACCGGCCTGAAGAGTTTCGGCTCTTCGAGAGGCGCGGAAAGGCGCTTCCTTGACATCGGCTTCTTTTTTATTGTTTTCGGGAGGTAGCCACAGACCACCTTTAGTGACAGTCAAGAGAAGGTGTGTCTGGCTGCGTGCACCATGATCGTGCTACGGTTTGCCAAAAGGGGTTCCAGAATCCTCCACGATAGTCACATCCGATAGTCTGCACCAGTTTCCAAGTATATATATATCTTATCGTAAGAAAGCTATCGTGACGACGCTACAACTTTATTTTTGTTGGACGTAACTTTTACTTAATTTTTGTTTTATATTTCAGGTTGTGCGCCGGAGCAATGGACATTGTGTGGGATAGAGGAGCATTGAGCTCAATCGATGTGGAACTCAGAGACAGGCAAGTAGCCTAGTGTATTTGTCGGGGATCGGAAAAGCGCCAAAGAATAATATTAGAATATAATGTCATAATATTTGGAACATTACGGTAGATCGCATCGCCAGATATAAAACGCTTCAACGAATAAAGGAATATGAATAGGCTACCTATCAATCTTTTGTTTGAGATTATTTTGAGAATGTAATATTACTTTATCATACAGATACGTCACCTTGATGAAGTCACTGCTGTCACCAAGCTTCTCCTACGCTTTGTGGACCATCGTCTATGATGACAGCACTTACGAGGGTGAGGCTCATATTATTCCACATTTCTGTTTCCGCAGTGAACATTGAGTTTTTAAAACACCGTAGCATTTTCAGGTTGACTGATTGAATTTGACGTCACGGTGTCACGCGGGGCGTGACATTACACTGTGACGTGACATCAATATGTCACGTAAACTTTTATAGAACTCCTTAGAAGTTAGAAGATCATATAATTTCTATAATACTTTCATAAAAATTTAATATTATTTCAATTAAACTTTTATAGAAAGTCTAGAGAAATTATTTTATGACTTAATTATGTCACGCGATTACTAGCTACTCACGTGACAATTATTTGTGGAGTAGTGTACTTATCTTGCACTTATGAATCTGTCGCTTTTCGCGGTAGACCCAACGCCAATGTCTGCTCGGAGAGGGAGATACTCATCTAATGAGTGTGTCACTCTCCGTGCAGATATTGACATTGGGTCCACCGCGTAAAGCGCCATATTCATAAGTGAAAGATACATTTAAGTATGCGTCAGGGTCCGATAAGATATCGCTGGGATTGTACTGTGGATTGACACAGGGTTACAAATTGTTTTGTCTTGTGAAGATTTTTTAATACTTATGTTGCCTTAGCCATCAGCGGAGAGATGCAAAACCTAATAAAATTAAATAGTCATTAATACATTTAAAAAAAGAAGCGCCGATGCTTGGTGCAGAATTAATTTCTAATAAACAGTTGCAGTGAAGAAAAGCCGTGACAATCGTTTAATTCGTGTCATGTTTTTCTCAATAGGAACTCAGAATTTGAAACCATTGAATGGCATATATGATGCGACATACGTGCGTGGTATTGCACAATAAGTCAAATGCGTTTTTAATGCGATAGCATTAACTATCCCATGGAGCGGAGCCGACGGCCTGTGTAACTGCGAAAAAACTGAGCAAAACGGCTCCTAGATAGCCATTGGTTCCCGCTTCAAGAGAAAGCGTGCTCGGCCGGCGGTTGCGTGGCAGGTGTTGCCGGAGAAAAAGGGGGGGGGGGGGGGGGGGCTGCGCCCGCTTTACGAGAGCGCGCGCTCGGCCGCCGCTCTCGTGTCAGGCGTTGTCAAAGGAGGTGGGGGGGGGGGGCGGGCCTCGGCCGCTTTACTCCACTCAGCGTGGAGGAACATGGCGGCGCCTGAGGGAAGCCTTTATGTGCGCTTTCCTAGGGTGATTCCACCCTTTGTAATACCACTCGCCGACAAACCAGCAGCCATTTTGGTTCTCGGCGATAATCCGTGGGGCTTATAACCCTCCCGGAAACAAGCACCTTATCTCACAAGTTCGGAGCAGCGTTGTGGAACCCACGGAGGGAGGATTAGCATTTTCGCCCCTCGGATGGGAGGACCGATGGACACAAAGGCCACTTTCCGGCGCACGGGGAAACAATGAGGAACAAAATGGCGGCGGGAGAGGGTGTGGGAGAGGGAAACAGGCAGTTGGCATCACTCTATGCGAAGCGCACATGAAGGCACTCTACTATATCGTCGGCAGCTGCAACCTCGGTAGTAGCGAAACGTGGCCGTCGACTCCGCTCCGCTGCCAGTACACCGCAGACGGAGTAAGTGAGCGTAAGAACGACATTCATGCTTTTGCGTTCACAACTCCTAAGCTTAGGTGTCCTCGGAATTTGTTTTCGTTCTTTATATTGATATTTGTTGCAATGATCAAATTTATGTGAAAGTGCTTCGAAGAGTTGTCGTCAACTTTGGTTTTAAGTACTCGACAAGTTAAATGCGTGTCTCATAAGCATTCCCTCGCGCTGTAATCGACGTCACTTACCGCCATTTTTTCTCAGGTTTTCCCAAAAATATGCCGGAGGCTGTTGTTCGGGAACTGTTCGGTGTGTACCCTTTTATGATTGCTCCGAACTGTACACTTGGTGACGGGGGAATAACTAAGCAAATGCTCTGCCTTCAGCGCGAGCCTTTTGCCTTTGATAGCCCTTGTTGCACGCTCGGCCATGGCCGGCCCGCCGCGGAGGGCAACGAACCCGTGCTGAAGGCAGAGCGTCTGTTGAATATTTAACCCGTCGCCGACCATGAAGTCAAGGTTCCACCGCTAATACATCGTACAAAAGACAGTTTGCAGTCACCGTCTGAAGTCTTGCTTGCGTACGACGGTCCTCTCACATTGGACATGCTTCAAATGTGCTTTGAGGCGATTCATCAGATGCTTCTGCCATCTGTGATGAACACCGTGTCTTTTTGTCTGGTGGACGAGCAGTGCGAGTGCGGATGAAGGCACGCGAAATTCTTATAATGACAGTTTTTATTAAGGTGCAACCCCACCCTTGGTTAGTGTGATTCTGAACCAACAGATGGCGGTGGGATTGCCTTACAGGCCTGTACATCAATGCGAGAAATGGCGTGTGGAGGCGCTTCGATACAGTGGGGTATTTTTCTATATCCTGAATTTCACATCCCTGGTCCCTTGCTTGTTTTTCTCTGCACGAGCTTTCTTTGGAACGCGCACGGCTGCGCCAGTTCTCGTGCAAGGGGGCCCGTTGCTTACGCTCCGAGCTCACTTCTCTAGCAAATGTGAGCAGAACAAAACGCGAAAATCGTCCTGAGCCAAATGGCGACACACATGCACAAAAAAGCTACCGACGCGTCGAAAAATATAAAATTGCCTGTGCGCCGTTATCGGAGATTGCAGAGGCCAATTACATATATTTCAATGTGATCAGATTTATATTGTCACGAATGAAGGTCACGGGAGGACAAACAGTGAACTGAAAAATAGAGGTTTAATCGGCGAACTTGTGTCAAACAAAAAAAAAATAAAGAAAGAGCGTCGAGGCAGCAGAAAAGCTGGCGGCGATTCGCCAGCGTAACAAAGAGCGAGAGCGAGACTGACCCGATGAGGTCGCGGGCAGCTGCTTATCTACAGTTCGTCACTATCTTGGAAGTTCGACAAAGAAGGGAAGGTTCGAGCGTCGCGCGCTCGGGGCGAGCATGAACTGGCACTTTCGAGACCAAGAAAGCAGTGCGAAAGTTACGTCTGGTGCAATAATGAACGCGAATCTGCTAGAAGTCCGTGACCGAGCGCTGCTTTCTCGGCTCCGCGGGCGGGAATATGACGGGCCGGCACTTTTGTGGTGCATGTGTTTGGCTCTTTGTGGATTTCCAGGAAAACGTCATGACGTGAGAGACTTGGGTTTCCAAAATTCTTGCTTTAGGAAATAACTACCTAAAAATCAAAACAAATGAACAATTTTTTGAGCGGTCAGGTGTCTCATTCAGGTAGCTGGGTGTTTATTTTGACCAAATCCACGAGACTGGAAAACACAAAAAAATGACACTCGGGTTTAGATGTCGAGCTTGGTAAACCCGAAGTAAGACTGGTGCGGGAGTCATAATAAAAAAATGCCGAAGTTAAAAATTAATTCACAGCCATAAATGATAAGAATTAATTTTAATACGAATTCAGTGATAAATGCATTGACTGGCCAGGCAAAGATTCTGGGTCTGTGGATAGCTTTTGCAAATAGTTAAAGCAATGTACAGGGTGTCAAAAAAAGTTTTTTTTCTTTTTTTATTGCAAGAATAAACTAGGCATCGCCGAAGACTCATTCTCCACCCAAAGGTAGTGCTAGAGGCCACACCAGATGTCAAAGTTTCAGCCCGATCCGATACCTTATTCAAAAGTTATAAGTGATTTTCTGAAAAGTTCAATGGGAAAATGGTGGCCGACGGAGTTTTTGAATACATGGGGCTCTATGGCACCAGAAACCGAAAACGGGAAAAATGCGCTCCATTTTACCATTGCACCAACTCATGTTTACAAACAAACCGGGGCGCCCCTAGCGGACGCCACCGGCGCCGCGCATGCGCGAGGGGGGTGTGGGCAAGAAGCTCGCCGTCGCCCATAAACAAACCACTGAAATGCGATGCTGTCGGCGTCGGTGTGAGTCCCCCTGCCCTTTTTCGCGTTCGAATTGTTCTTCCTGGCGTCTTTCTGGCGATGTTTGACTACTTCAGCGGTGTCAGCGAAATTACCGAGGCTCGTTACACCGCAAAACTTTGCGTGAATAATGTGACATGTGGCGATTTATTCCGCGTGGACGCCGCAGTATGTACGCTAAAGCCTGATTCGCATGATGAGATTTTGCTCGCAATTTTCAGTCGCGACGCCGCTCGGGCTGCAAAAGCGTGAACCGTAGCTGAGATGGTCGACGTCGATACTGAAAATCGCAAGCAGAATCGGACCAAGTGAAGTAGGCATAACAAGTCGGTGATGGTCACTAGTAACAATGATCAACATCTCCTTGTATCTTCTGTTTACATCGAGCCTGCTTACCAACCTTCACACTTTAGTTTCTTGAGGCCTGCACTTCCTTCTGATCGCAAGTACCGGGCCAACATTTGGTCTACGGGCCGGCGTCGTCTAAGAGAGCAGACGACAAGCAGAAACGTTTGAAAGGGCAGACGACAGTTCGAACGATCAGGCGGCGGTTGGAAGTTGAAGACGCATTGAACGTAGTCCGCAGGTGGTCCGCACAACTTGACGGTTTTCTGGCGTTCATGCTGGATCAAAACAAATAAATCTCATGACCACGAGTATTTGTGAATCCAACCCAAAGTGCTTCCCGCCGAAGCAATCGTTGCCCGACGGCGTCTGCTTTTCCCTTTTCACGGCACATATCCAGATTCTCGGACGAACCGAGCACGTGAAAACTGACGTTCAAACTTTCTCGACTCTTTTGGTACGACCCCAGTCGCGGCGTTTCGACGAGAAGGCCGGTTTTTATCCGGTTCCTTTCAAAACAACGCAGGAATGCACGACTGGCATGTGGACTTCTGCCCACAGCCCCAGACCGGAAGTGCGCCCGACGCGCCACCACCGCGCCGTGACGTCACAGAGTTGAGTTCGTGTATAACTTTTGAATAAGGTGTCCGTTTGGGATGAAACTTTGGCGTCTGATTGTCACCATAGCGCTACCTTTGGGCGGAAAATGAGCGTTATGCGATGGTTAGTTTATTTGTGCGGTTAAACAAAAACCTGTAACTTTTGTTTCTGACATCCTGTACCAGTTTTAATTTGGTGATTTACGCGCGCAAGTAGTAATGTGCAAGAATGAAAAAGATGCATACGGGTAGAGTTTGACGTTGTATAAACCATAGTGTAAGCACGGACATGAAACGCTGATTAAAAATGAAACAGCCCTACATTATACACTAGCGTTGAGCGTATCGAAAGTTAAGGGTGCATCAAAAGCTAAAGCTTGTACACATATACCGCTCAGGCCGTTATGTTTGAATGCTCATAGTACTTTAATACACTGAGATTTGGTGCAAGTTGTCTCCTGATTGCTTACAACAGAAATAAGAAAACATTCTAACTCTGGGTTGATGGAAAAACTCCACCTGCTGACAGCTACCAACCATCTCGGCGCCGGTTATGAGTATTCACTGCATGTCAACGGTCGCGTGTTTAGAACGAGTTTTTCCGACGTGATTTTATACAAGCGCAATAGTTCTTGACAGACAACATAGTTTACTCACGCATATGTCCGCATATGAAGTTTAGAATATTTTGTATTGATTGTGGCACACGTAGCAAGTTGCAAAGGTTTTTTTTAATTTTTTTTTTACAATCTGCGAAATGGATTGCTCTTGGGTTACCTTGGTCTTTAATGCATGGAGCACACAAAAGAGAACGTACGGAATCGCAGTGGGAAGCGAAAACAATAATGATAAACAAGCGTGTAATCACGCGAAAACTGAGGGCATTGCACATATACAGAAGGTAAGCTTTGTTTCCCTAAATACATTACCATTAAAGTATTTGGTTTTATCGTGCGAGCGAAACGGAACATAGAGTGGAGCATATTGCCTTGAACTACAGTTCCAGTGAACAAGCGCACCATCCAAAGCTTTGAGCCCGCTTTTATAGCTTTTGGTGCGCTCAAACACTTGAAAACACAATTACATTCAATTCTATTATTCGAAATATTTTATTAGGTACACCTATGTGTTTTTCTGGAAGGTCTTTTGCGTTCACGTACCATTTTCTTAGTTATATATTATTTTTCCAGAAGCCCGACCACTATAGTCTGTTTCATCATAAGTAAGAGCCGCATAATCAAAGATGTAGACAAAAAAAAAAGAACACGAACACGCGAACACACATGAAAAATGCAATGTAACGGCGCATTCAAAATTAGTCGTTAGTTTTTTAGAGAGCAGGAGTTTCGTACGGCGACATTGTTACTCGTCGTAGATAATAAAAAGTACAGTAGAACTGTTAGCTCGGGATCTCTAATGGGTATTATGCAGGATGTGTGATACACGATCGCACGACGGTAGGATGCAGATGGGCGACTGAACCCAGGGTCTCTGCTAAAGCCCCTTGATAAAGGCGTTTTTTACAAGTACAGCCAACCAAATTTTGTGGAAACACGCAAGACACGTGCCACGAGCGGGTGCTCAGCCACCATTTGCTTTCAAGGGCCAGTCAGACCAACGCAAACACATCGAGGGGTGTTAGTAAAGCCCCTCTATATCATTGCGCTACTTTTGAAACATGAAGGGGCTTTAGGTGTTAGTCCCTACAGGCGCTGTTCTGCAGCGTGAACCCCGTGCTTTGAACGAAGCTCGCACTCGCACATTTCTCCACGTGCTCTTATATGCGGTGCCACAACACACTCGGCCAACGATCCGCACCGCACTTGGTTTCGCCTGTGAGCCAAACCAAATGAGCTACGCTTAGAGTATCGGCACTATTTTCCCCGATGTTGCTGTGGGCGCTGCCATCTTGGTGGTTAGTACAAATCAAACGCAACTGCCGAGCGTCATGATTCAAAAGTGCGACTTCCTCAGCATTAGTTTCGGTTTTAGGAAGCTCACGTAATATTGCTTTACTTTGTCGCGAACGGTTTAAACATTTGTGGAGGACGAAAAAGTGTTTCCTGTGATTTCAGATAAAGATTTATATAAAAGACAACCATCATTTTAAGCACCAAGATGTGTATGAAGCGTAGCTCATTTAGTGGCTCTAGTTTAGCTCGACCGCCAAGGAGGTTATAAGTACTAGGAGGGTACACGTTGCAATATTGGTGATGCCTGATCAAAAAAGTTTTAACGATATTGTGCCCAACGTGACCGCAGATCTCTCTGGTGATTGGTGCGCGTGACATGTCATGTGCGAGATGGATGGTTGATTGTAGAGGGATTCCTTGCAGGCTTGCGCGCGCTCCGTCCGGTATGTTTTATCAGATCGAAGGCTAGACGAAGGCTAGCTACGGTCACGTGTTGGCCTGATAAGTGGGGAGAGTAAGGAGGAAAATGAGAAAGAGACGCGGCGTCGAGGGCGCATGGCTTGTGGAGGCTAGGCGGCTATCGTCATGCACTCTCCTACCCTTCTATCCTCCTTGCCGACCGCACAGGCACAGAAAGAGAACGAACTACTTGACCTCGCGCTCTTGACGCTGCTTCAGTGGCTACATCAGCCCGTAGTGTTGGCTGCGCTCCGAACTAAGGTAAAACAAAGCAAATATTCAGATCTTAGGATTTACAAGCCAAACCAACAAAAATCACTTAACACAGCCCAATAAAACGAAATTGCGGGTTTATTTTCAAGAAGTGGAGATCTTTTGACGTGCAACTGAAATCTCAAATCGGCCACCGTCAGACTGCGAGCATTTCGGCGATATTTAAACCCGAAAAATATGGATTCATGGGCCAGCGCATTGGCTCAGAGACACTGAGACGTTTTAATGTTTTGTGTGTTGCTTTAATACCATTGCCACTTAAGAACCACCGAGGTGGTTTTTGAAACAAAATATAGCCGAACCATTCCGGCAAGAATAGTTTGATTGCGAAAATGATTTCTGAAAGTGATAAAAACATTAAAATGTTTTCGCGTACGTGGCGGAATCCCTTTCATGGGGCCCATTTCTTTCGGGTCGCGTCAGGCACGTGTACCGAAGCATGCACAGTTGAACGCGCGCAAAAGCAGCTGTGGTGCACCCGCAGCCTCGCGCTTGTTATTCTGATATTTTTGGCTCGCTCACTGCGGGCATCCAGGCATCTGACACCCTGACATCTGCCGCTTTTTCTGTTTTTCACGTGGTGTTCCATGTGGCACACGACGGAAAATGCACATCAAGCTGTTCTAGAACATGTGTCGCCACCTGTATTTCATATTAAGAAACTACAATCTGCCGTAACTGAATGGGAAAAGTTTGATGTCTTATAACATTTGTAACGTGTAATATATCAATATGGAAGTTATGGAAAATGTAGTATCGAAGGATGCTTTATAATTTAATGTCTCGCTATTTTGATTAGTTGACGTGATTTCGTTTTTATAACACCATAAAATAATGCCATTTTACACTTTATTTTTTATTTTAAAATATACATTATATGTACAGTTCATTGCTTACTTTTTTAATTTATTACATCCAACCGAACGCTCACGTAAAATATAATGGACTATGGGACGTTATAACTCGAGAAATAATTTGTTCAATATTAAAGACTTTGGTCTATTAAAAGCTGAATAATTAACTAACAACTAAAAATAATTGTATTATTGAGACATTAAAGTATTGTTGAAAAAAAAGCTCTTTAATTTGACATTAACTTTATAATTCAAAGATACATTGAAATAAAGTTATAAGCCGTCAAAAAGAACCAAAACGTCATGCACGGTGGGGTTGCACCTAAGTGAAGAAGTACGGCCTCCTAAGTTTTTTTTTTAAGGAATGGACTGCCTTTTAACGCAGCCCTTTAATCCCGGAATATTGTCCGCTCGTCTGTGCATTTCCTCGCTAAATTTAGCAGGAATTGATGTCGCGTAACCCGATGTCACGCGACGACATGGTGTCGCGTGACACCACGACTTGACGCCGTGGGGTCGGGTCACCTGGTCGGACGTCAGGCGAATTTTATTTCGCTATTTTTGGCGGGAAACTTGACATTCCGTTTCTCTGGATCAGGCGAATATCACCACTAAAATAAATAGACGTATTGCTAAATTACCCAAGCATCAAGGAGAATGCAGGGATTTGTGTTCCACGCGCCGCACCTGGTGGCCTCAGCAGTAGTAACTTTTCTAAAGCAAATGCCTAAAACAAATGGCATCTTGCACGCGCATTCGTCAACGCTTGATTTTGGTTATTTACTCGGAATCTTTTATACGGGGAAGGCGTGCGCTTGTTGCGCGTGGAACACCAATCCCTGCATTCTCCTTGATGCTTGGGTAATTTAGCAATAGGTCTATTGACGTCACGTATAATTTCTCCGCTGTTTTTAGTGGAGTACTTGACGTTACGTGACGTCGTGGCGTTCCGTGACACCACCACCTGAAGACTTCTAGAAGAAAGGGCGCAGGCCTTGTCTTATAGATGGAATGCGGCGAGCAAGTCGTCTGGGTTCTAGCGCAGGGTTGCGGTTACGTCAGAACGACGCCGAGTTCTGATTGGCTTTGATTGGAAGGATAGTGGGTAGACCGCAATAGTAGATGCCTTAAAATCTACCCAATGTTTTTTTCTTTTTTTTAAATTAGCCAATAAGAGCTGACCGTTCTGACATCATCGCAGCCCCTGTGTAAGAAGCAAATGCACTGGGCTCCCTATTGGTTCAAGCCGCGTGCCAGAGATCGAGCTCACTCTCATTAAAACAACCATTGACCAACGGCAGAGTAAGTTAATGACTCATTTGTCTTTTTTCACGTTTCGTTAATAGCAGGGAAAGGTATGAAGCTGCGTTTCATCGATTCGGATGGTCCGAGGCCACGTTCTTACACTGAAGCAGGCACTGTTCAAGTCTGGCACCTGACGGAATGAGGGCAAGACCTTACCACGGTCGCATCGGCAGCGGCAACGTACACCACGACCGGATTACCTTGGATCGCAAGACAGCTGCCTCGCTCTATCTCGCGCTCTGTCTAGTGCCACTAAATAAGCTACGCTTTAGAGTAACGACACTTACCCATCTTAGTGCTTAATATCATGGTTGCCAGTTATCTGAAGCCTTATCTAAAATTTGAGGAAACTGCTTTCTGTCCTCCACAAATGTTTAAACAGACCGCGACAGTGCAAAGCAATATTACATGATCTTCCTGACACCGAATCGAATGCTGAGGAGGAGGTCGCACTTTTGAATATTAGCGATCGGCAGTTGCGTCTGCTCTGTACTAAGCACCAAGATAGCGGCGCTTACGACAATATCGGGGAACAGATTGCCGATACTCCACGCGTAGCTCATTTAGTGCCTCTAGCTCTGTCAGTCTGAAACAACCTAGAAGATAAAGCCTCTGCATTTGTCCCCAAATGTCTAGAGTGCCTTCATACACACGCGCGCTTTTGACAGACAGACAGACAGACATGTAGGAACCCTACAAATGTCAACCACGCAGCGCCACCTACTTTGCGTGAGCATCGTTAGCAGCACGTCTTGGGGCACCTAACGACGAGCGCAATGATGGGACCAAGAAAACAACGTCAGAAGCGTACCAAGGTCATGTTCATCGTTTTTCTGTACGTGTTTGATCATTGCTGAACCAAACATGCACTCGGAAGGACCAGTGACTTGCGCTTTTTATTCTCTTTGATTGGTCCCATCAGCTCGTAGCTTCGGATGTGTCCGGACTTCGGTAATAAAAAAAAAAAGAAAAAAGAACTATAGTACGCACTGACACCAAGACAGACGTGTCCCCCACTTCGTGGCCACTTTCGTTGAGTTTCAGCATGTTTGCCGCTCGGGGCGGGTCGGGCGGAGATCCCCGAATAATGTCATTATGGGCAAGCTTTGTCTTCTAGATGGTATTGGTCTATCCCGATTTTCTTTGACTGATATTGTTTAAAATACGTTCACCCTGTATTGCTTTTATTTCTTTGCTTTCTGGATCGCGACCTTTCGGGATTTAACGATACTTCGTTATTCAATGGTTCCTTTGTACTCTTGTTTTCGTTAATGACAGGGAATTATATAAGGTTTCATTCTGCCGCCACGATTGGTCCGCGTCTGCATGTTTTCACCAATTTGCCAGTCACTGTTAACCTATGGCACTTGACGGAGTGATGAAGATATCTCAGCTTGGCAGTATTGGAAACATTTGTACCACAAACGGACGCCATGCATCGCAAGACTATAGGTATTTTTCAAAAGTACGCTCTATGTAATAGCTGCTGCACCAATTACCCGTTTTTGCCATTGTTTGGGAATGTACTCTGAGCATGATATTGGACATGAACTCAGCTCAACTGAGATCGGGAGCAAGTGCTTCGTGATCGTTCGGCTAGAACTCGGATTCTTGGGACGCTTTGTGCCCAAAAATGGATAAATGTTAAGGTCCAACCCTATCGTGCATGACGCTTTAGTCCTCCTTTGACGGTTTATACCTTTTTTCCTCTGTATCCTGGAGTCATAAAGTTACTGACAAATTAAAAAAACTGTTTTTCAACTATATTTTAATGTCTCAATATTACAATTATTTTGAGTTGTTAGTTTATTATTCAGCTTTTAATAGACCACACTCTCTAATATTGAAAAAAATTATTTCTCTAGTTATAACGTTCCATCGTCCACCATATATTGCGTAAACGGTCTGTTTGATGTAATGAATCAAAAAGTAATCAACGAACAATACAGCTAATGCATGTTTTAAAATAAAAATTAGAGTTAACAATGGTATTAGTTTATTGTTTTATAAAAACGGAATCACGTCAACTAATCAGAATTATAAGACATTAAATTCCGAAGCATTCTTCGATATTAGATTTTCCAGAGATTTCATATCGATATATTTCACGTGAAGAATGTTATTAGACCTCGAACTTTTCCCGATTCAGATACAGCAAGTTGCAGTTTCTTGATATAAAATACAGATGGCGGCACGTGTTCAAGAACAGCTTAATGTGCATTTGCCGTCGTGTGCCGCTAGGAGCGCCACGTGAAAGTAAAAAAAAAAGAAGGCGCCAGATGTTAGGGTGTCAGGTGCCTGGATGCCCGCAGTCAGCGAGAGGGATCGGTGGCCGAGTGGGCCTTGACCAACTCTATACTCTCGACCACTCCATCTGGAAACACTTCAGCACGCACCTCCCGGAGGGCCAAGTTTCAGCGGCGCCTCGTGGTAGATGAAGGGATTGCCCAAACCGACATTCAAATTGTTCCGGGCTCTCCAGTGTGTGTGTGTCTGTGAGGGGGGGGGGGTGGGGGGGGGTACGTCACATGCTGCATAACTTGCAAGTCGCGCTGGCAGCCTAATAGCACAGTAATTTGCGGATGGTTGGCGTTTTGGCTGGCTGAAGATTAACGAGCATCGTCGAACGCTCAGTTTTCCTTTCAACGTAGCGCTAGCAGTCCAAACCTGTAGGTGACAATTTCAGCAAACAACCCTTTTTTTTTATTTATTCAAAAAGTTATAAGTCATTTTCGAAAACGTTCAATGGGAAAATGGGACCTGTTCCAGACTAAGAGTAAGTTCTAAACGCCTAACAATAACTAAAAAAAAAAAAGAATTAATCGTTTCTTTTTTTCGTTTGTGTGTGGGGAGGGGAGGGGAGGGAGAGTTGGTTGGCTCAGCTAATATTCCGTAACTGGCACTTGAATGTATGCTCTGGTTCGCTTACGGGTAATTTATTTATACCCAAAGCCATCGCAGTCACAATATTAGAGAGTTTTAGAAGATCGCGGCAATCACTCCGATAACGATACCCGACACTTCGCCACCGCCTTCGGGCATGTATTGCATCGTTATCGATACAATACATGCGCCATGGGTTTACCGATGACGGTGTTGAACGAACCTCTAACATTGCAGATAGAGTCTTGGCAACAGCGTCTTCAGTTTAACGCAGTCTCCTCATTTCTCTCATTCGGGAGCTAAGATTGTTCGCATCACAGTAAAGGCTGTGGTCTGTGGTTAGGGGGCCTCAAACTTAAGCCTGGTGTGTTTGTTGATAATCCATTTTTTTTAACTTGACAACGAACACGTTTACTTTGTCTTTGATGTTACGCACCTTCCCAAAACAACCAAGAGCAATCTCCAAGCACACAAACTTTGCATTGGAAATGAGGTCTTTGAGTGGTCTTCTATTGTTGAACTTTATCGTTCTACCCATGAGATGAGCTTACAATTAGCTCCGAAACTTACTGAGGGACACATTTTTTTCAAGAACCTTTCTGTAACATGGAAGAAAATTGTACCGCACAGGTACTGAGTGCCTCACTCTTTTTTCAATCATATCCCTTGTTTATGCCAAGGAACTTCCTGAGGCAGCCATGGCTACAGCCTATTTGTGTGATAGGATGTGCATACTTTTGGATTTTCTAAATAGCTCAAAAATTCAAGAAGACAGGGCTGAAGTTGCGTCATGCCATTCTGAAGGGAGAATCTGAAATACTTGATTTTCTCCATCAGTAACTCGGATGGATTTCAGCATGGCAGTTCCAAAGTAGGAGGCAGCCATAAGCCATCATAGGGTGTCAAGTTACTATAAAAGTGTCCTCATGCTCTGGGGCAGTGGCGTCACAAGGGGAGGGGGGGGGCGGGGGCGGTCCGCCCCGGGTGCGGGGCTCAGGGGGGTGTGCGGCGGGCCACGCGAGAGCGGGAGGGGGGGGGGGGGAGTCGCGGCGGGCCACGCGAGAGCGGGGGGGGGGGGGTGTCGCGGCGGGCTACCGCCCCGGGTGCCGCTGACGCTCTTGACGCCACTGCTCTGGGGTGAGCTTTCAAGCAGCCATGACTTTAAGTTCTTACTTACACGACGCCTGCAGCAAGACACACTTGAGAACGTTTTTGGAGCTATATACGACAAATGCTGGGCTGCAACACAAACCCAAATGTGCATCAGTTCACCTCAGCACTAAAACACCTATGAATAAAGAAACTGTTCAAACTGTCGGACAATGAAAACATAGAGGATGACAATGATGACCTTCTAAAGGAATGGAAATATCTTCGCACCATTAAAGTTTAATTTCAGACATTATGTCTTCCAATTGATAACTTCCCGCCACTAGAGGATAATTGATGACTCGCCCACTTATTACCTTTGGGGCTATTTGATCAAGCTTTTGCTTGAACAGATAACTTACAGCTGTGGCTGTTTTCAGCTGCTATCGGATGAGTCTAATAACTTGACCAGGCCTCACCTGTACTCTCTTGTTCTTAAAGCATACCACGTGCCTGGCAAATTCTTCGGGAACTTAGTAGTACCATCTCAGGTTGCCTTTCATTTCATTCAGCAACTAGAAAGTCACTTTCTTCCCATAATAGATAGTGTGACACATGTTCGAGGAGTGTGCGCCGCCTTATATCGCACACTCTGAGGTCTGGGTGGTTTTAGCCTCTGCCCAGAGGAGTACCACGAAGGATTTTTAAAATTGTTTTGCAGAATACGCTTCTGTTGACATGTTTGATTTCTAAACCGGAATTAGGGCAAAGTTCGGTTGCACACTTCAGTGGCCAGTAAGCAACGAGACAGGTTTAACTATTAACAGTGTATTAACATAGGCGGTTGCCAAACCAAAAACAAAAAGTGCTTATTAAGTGGGCGGTGCAGCTTGCTCTCCAAATATTTGTTTCCCCTTTTAATAGCGAATGTGTATCACGGCTCCCTAACAAAAATATTTATCCACTTTCTACCGAATGTTAATAAAAAATAGTGTATAGAGGCTAAAAATATTTGAAAGAAAATGTATCCACTGTCCATAGTTTTTTAGCCGCTTTTTTCTGAAGCCATATTTCTTTTCTGAACAGTTTCGGGGAATGTTTAGGGACGTTGAATCTTGTCAGATTTCGAATAGAGTTCTCATTATTTGGTAATGGCTCGCCCGCAGTGAGTTTGAGGCTATGCAAATCGGTGTTTTTTATATTTGCCGGAAATCGGGAATTTGTACTATCCGGTGCGTGCTTCGCACTCTTATTATACTCTTATGACTGGTAATGATAGCGATGTCTTATTTATTTTTGCACTTACTTCCCGTACCCGAGTCGGCGTGAAAGTGAATGTATCATACAGCTTGTTCTCTGTGGAAAGGTTTTGTTAACTTGGTTCCGCTAAGAATCGATTACGAAGTGTACGATATGCCAAAGTCCTTCATATTCATTTATTTTTGTGAGTATCTCTTTCGTATAAAACATACAGAGCTTCTGATGTAAATCATGTATACACGAATGTGGTTTAATAAAATGTTTTCGAACCACTTACTGTTGTTGACCCCAAAATGCTCCACCAGCCAGGAGTCGATGCGGCGATTGTATAACTTCAATGCTTTACAATAGAAAAAGAACAAGAAATATACTGCTTTGTGAAGTAAGTTGAAATATTGCTTGACACATTTTGCACGGACTGTGTCGTAAAAAATAAAACAAAAAGTCTGTCAATATTTAAAAAAAAAAACAAAAAAAAAACAGCGGCTTCGGGAGTTAAGGGGCTCCCGAGAGCCGAGCGAGGCGGGGAGGAAAGAGAGTGAGAAGGGTACCGGAGAACCGGAGCAGAAACGCCCAAACCGAAACTAGCTTTACCGGAAACGGAATCAGATTGTGCTTAATACCGCCCGCTAGGGTCTATCTGGGCCGCTGGGGCCTATGGGAGTATCCGCTCTTTACCTTGTGTATATTACTCTATGTGCGCCGTGTGTGCGGAGCAAGGCGAACGGCGGCGCAGTTAGTACCGTGCGCCGGCCGGAGCGCTGTTTCAGCTCATATTATCCGCGATAGTACGTGCTCAGATCAGTGTTCGTGCTGCATCTGGCTATAATTCATCTCTACAGCGTGGAACATTTTTGCTTTTCTATCTCCGAGTCGTGTTGACCTCTCACCGTGTATGCATAAGTGAAGCTTTTCCAATTGCTTTTTTTTTGCAGGTTTTTATCATAACGTGTTTCTGTTTCGGAACAACTATGGGTGCAAAAGTGTAATTGCGCATAACTGCCAAGATCATCCACCTGGATTGAAAAATGTCAAAACCAAATAACCCCAAAAGGTAAAATAAAACTATTATTTTTTGAGTAATTAACCCTTACAAAAATGGCCTATCTGGAATTATATAAAAAGAACAGATATGGTTATATAAAATATTGGCCATATCTGGTCATATAAAGCATATCAGTCTATATCAGGCATATCTGGGTATGATATGCCCAATTTTTTTATATATCATATGTGGGTCTGTTAAATAGGGTTATATCTGCCCGCCATATAAGGCCAGATATGTCGCAATCAGATAAGCAACCTTTTATATATTGCTTTCTACAACTATCTACCAAAAGTTATTTCTCATTCGTATAAAAAATACCAATTGAATATTGAGCATGTACCAACTTTTATTAAATTCTACATGAGCTGCGCTTTGCGCTACCTCTAATTTCGCTCAACTTAGTTCCCAAGGTGAGCAGGATTATCGACTTTCGCGTAACAGAATATCGACAAAACGTGTGTTCATAAAAGGTATATCCACGAAAAGGAGGCCGGTGTGTGTTATCACGAAACGCATGGAGAATAAAAAATTCAATATTCTAAATTCAGTTGTGACATGATATCACGCGGTCAGTGGCAGGTGACTGCTGGAAGAATTTCGGGGAAATTATTCTCCCGGCTCCCAGGAGATAGAGATGGCCTAATTTTAGAGGTAATCTGAAGAATACCTGTAGGAAAACGGTCGATTCTCGCGAAGTAGGTGGCAGCGCACTTATGTTGACGATACCGGACTTGAAAGGTGTAATCCGAGATATATGTTGACACGGGGACGGAAGAACAACCACTCAAACACAGAAACGAGAAGGAAGGTGTCCGTGAAGATGCAACACGATGTAGCATAAGCTGTCATTTGTGGAACCGAACACTAAACGCATCACCGAAAATTCGTGGGTTTCTTTGAAGAAATCGCTTGTTGCCGATATACGGGTAGAACGTTTCGAACGAGATACCATTTACTACACAAGCAGAATCCACAGCAGCACACGCAGGGCGCTCCACACGCCAAACTAGGTCCGCAAGCAGGCATTTCGAGATTTACAGCGGCTAATGCGTCATCCGTCACACCACGCGACCACGCTTCTGCCATTTCTCGCGCAAAGAAAGCGGAGTCAAGCGATAAAAAGTCTACGACTGATTGGTTCAGCAAGTGCCACCTTCTACCACACCTTCAGCTTAGGGAGAGAAAGAAAGGGATAAATGAAGAGCCAAAATGGAAGTGCACACCAAAAAGGCTTATCTTCTGGGGCAACCCAAGGAACGACCACTGCGAGAGGTTTCGTCACTTGTACCCAAGGGTTGATAGTGCAGTGAATGCTATGTGTGGCCTTGGGCTTCAGGCAGGTGCCGTGTTCTGCCTTATCACCAGCTTCTAGACTGTAGTCCCGTGACCCTAACTGGATACGCGATTGGCCTAATACACGCATTGCGTCTTCCCCGCTGTCAATACTGAGTGAGAAGTACAGCTCAATGAAGTACAGTTTTTGAACTTCCAATGAAGCTGCCCAGCCCAAAAGTGACCCAAAATGATTCAAGGTTGAAGATACTATGTTCTACGCCGTATAACCCACATTATAATTTTAAATAAAAAACTAAGCGCGACTATGTTTTGCGCACGATGTCCACAAATAAATAGATAAATAAATATTATCGTTTTGCTAATGAAAGATAAAATTATGTGTACACTGTTAGGTTCGCGTTTTTATACTTCAAATCTTTTTACGAAAGAGGTACACATACAAGACACCACGGACAGCGCATCTTCCGACTTCCGAAGGGAAGGTGGTGATGCTGCGCGAACGTTTTTTGAAAGATGCTGCGTAGTGTACTCCGGGTGCAACGGCTTCGCAGCCGTTCGAAGGGAAAAGGATTCGCGATGACGAAGTAGCATCTTGCATCTTCATTAAGCTAACATAATTTGTTTCACTGCTAGATTTAGGGAAAATCGACGTCACGTGACATAAACACCAATTTAATTTCCCGCTACATTTAGCGGGGCGGTTATCACCGATGCCGATGGCGATGCCGACACCGCTAAACGCGGAAACGGGCGCCTAAGAACTGCGATTTAAAATCCATTATTTGATGAACTCGCTTTCTGATCTTATGTGCTCCGTCATATTGTCACACGTCAAACATAAAACCAAATTTCATTTGTCTTTCAATCTTCAAAATGCTGCAATTATTTAACTGGACAAAATGTCTGGAATAACTTCACTTTAGGGATGTACGTTAACAATAGTTAACTAATTACATGAGACTCACGCAATATAGATAAATCAACTAGTGTCTTCGCGAGTACAAATGACTTTTTGCTTGCACGACCGAAACGGGCCCGTATATCGTTATCAGGGGACATATTTGGCCGTATTTTCACGCATATACCGCGATATATAGCCGTATCTGCCCCATATATGGCGGTATATGGCCATATTTAACTTTATATTGTCATATATGGCCATATAATATATATATATATATATTTTTTATGAGCTTTACTTTCCATTTTGATACATAAATGGAGGAAACAAGGGAAAAAGCTGTGAGAACAGCTTGACGGAGCCCTTTGCTCCCTTCTAGTGGCATGTACAGAAGTCAAAACAAAGCAACAGCGAACAACACTGAGAAAACCGACATTACAAAGTAAAATACAGAAATCAAACAGGTCTCAATAAATTGATTCATTCGTTTTCGCCCCACATAAGTTAAGTTCGTAATTCCTTAATTGCACTGGAAATAATATCAATGTTATTTTTATTAGGGTGTTCAATATAGTGGGAATTGTGTATTTGAGTGATTGCATTGAATAGTTGTTACGACAAAATGGCACATTCCAGTGTTCTGCCGACCGAGTTGGGTAGGAAGTTGCATGTTCTTTTAGCTGCGCAAGGTTAAATAAACTATCCCCATTTCTTTTATTTTCTAACTTGAAACTGACCTCGAGTTAGTACTTGTACGTTTTGTAAACAGGAAGTATACTATTTTTTATGAACAGTCCCTGGGTGCTAGAGCCGCAAGAAGCATTCTCAATGAGATGCACATATTTTTTTTTTTTGCAGTAGGAGTATTTTTTGGAGATTTGTGCGGGTGGTTGTGCCCCAAACTAGATAACGACAATTCAGGCGAGAAAGAAATAAAGTCTGGTATAAAAGGAACTTCACATTTCTCGGTAGATTAAAACGGTTACGAGGGACTATATCAGGGTCATATATGACATTTTCGTACGGGATTAGTTGCTGGATGTACGCTTTGAATTGGAGCATTTTGGCCAAAAGGGGTACCGAAAACTTGGAATTGAGTTTATTTCCCTAGACCAAACAAAGAACCCCTAAACTTTTCTAAGAATTTGAATATGTTCCTGCAGGAAACTGTCCACACAACAGTCGTAAAATTGGAACAGCCCTTCTAGAGAGGTTATTCACTGGCAGCGCGCATGCTCCCATTCGTGACAAACAGCGGCAAACAGATGGTTTGTTTCCGTTTTCTGCCCTGTGTATAGGAATAAAAGAATATTTTATTCTTTGTTTTCGAGACCTGCACTCACATACTTTTGATTAAAACACTCAGCTAAAACACATATTTGCAAAAAAGGTTAATTTTACACCGTTGATTGGCTTACTTTGTGCGAATATTGTTTTACGCCCAAATATCTCTCGGGACACTCTGTACATCGCTGAGTAAATAAGTATTCGGACATTTTTGAATGTTTATTCTTGCGTCACAACTTTCCTCCACTCTTCGGTGCACCAAACTATGGGGGAAGAAAGCAGGTCGCCTGAGTCGACCTCCCAGCGTACCATTTGCAAGGACAAAAGAGGAGTCAGCTTCAGAGCACCGTTCCACGTGCCTTTTCATGACAGTTGACTATTCTGCATTTGTACATCTGTTCTTTCGGTGCACGACATGACATCCGAAGGAACGGCAGCTTTGCGGCTGCTCTCTAACCTAATATTAATTTTGTTGTGTGCGGATGTTTGCACAGCGGAAAGTGATCAAGTCCCCTAAAGGGCGTTTGTGTGTCTCCGTTGGGGATGAAAAATGTAGCCAGTGCAGTAAGGCAGCTAGCCCGGGACCTTTAACCGGCATCACGCAGTGATCATAGACGACCACACGCCGGTACGATGCTAATCCAGATAAAAACGGTTAGGGGTACTGGAACCGAGGGCGGATTGAGGAATAAAACGAGAAAGAGAGAGAGAGAGAGAGGGGGGATTGGGAGGTGCTTGCTTCCTTCTTTCCTCCCCCTAAGCCTCCCAAGGGGAATTGTTTTTGTCGGTTTATAATGAAACGAGAAATACCAGTTAGTTTCTAGGAAAAAGTGTATTAAACAGAAACGTTTTCCTAGAATGCGACACCAGAGGTCGTATTTTCTTTTGTTGTTGTCTAAAACGGTGCAAGTTGTAGTCATAGACACACAAACAAATATTACAAAAAATATATATATAGGAGTATATATACTTGGGCGCGTGCGTGCTCTTTTCTTTTTTGGCGTTTTTTCCTCCCTCTTCTCACCTCCTCGCGTGTGTTTATTTGTGTCGTAATCGATTATAAAATTTAGTAGATTTGTAAGGGATATTGCTGTAATTTTTAGTAACAACATTTGTAAAACATTTTTTTTAACGCAGTTGCGAACGCACTGGCTTTTTCTTTTCAAATATCGAAAATCGAAGACCGAAAACGATGTCGTCTCCTGGCTATTTATCCT